>VDFB02057866.1:0-214154 GCA_007258455.2 Sequoia sempervirens
ATATGGTGGTAGTGGCAGTGATGGGTATGGTGGTGGCAGTTCTAATGGAGATATTGGGGATAAGGTCCCCCATATGTGGCCTCACTAGTTCATAGCTCCAGTCAAAAGTGTTTACCGATAAAAAATAAAATATTACATGTTCTATTTTATTCAACATTATCTCTCATGTACCACTAAAGGGAAAGGAAAGGCTACCTAATTCAAACAAACCATATCAAGTGAAATGATAATAAAATTATTCCCCTAAGATCCTTTAAATATGACATGTTGATATCTAAGCCAAGGATTGGAATAATGTTCCTCATAAATTGGCTTTTACAAATAGTTTCTACCCCTAGTAAAATTTCACAACTCCCCTAAAATGATTGCTATCACTTAGAAAGTTTGAGATCAACACTTAGGAGGTGTGTAGTATGGTGTCCAATTTGTTGGTCATGCAAGATGATAAAGTCATGTTTGTAAAGAAACTACTTTTTTTGTACATGTTGAATACAATTCATATAAATAATACCATTTGGCTAGATTTATCACAACATCTAAAGGAGTAAATAACCACTCAGCTACAAAACTTGGAAATCACAAGAACCTTTAGGTGTCCCTCCCTCCTTGTATTTATTATTTTACACCAATTATATTAGCTATACCCATATATAGATACAAAAATATGCCATTGGTAAGTGAGGTATGACCCAATTACTATATGGAATCCCCTCCTCTATAGAAATAATGATTACTTTACCCATTTGTAATAGTTTCTAATGCCTACCATCTCCCCCTCTCCAATGAGGAAATTCCCAAGCTTTTGAGATTAGTGTGACTGCCATACAATCAATACATAAGAGAGATTGGTTCTTTGGCATATCACACCATCATAATAGTATATTATTACATCAGATCTATCTACAAAATTCTTAGTCTCTCGAGGGTGTTTTTCTAGAGTGTCTACAAAAAATTGATATCATTCACTTCCAATATGACAATAATAGGTAATGTGTTACTTCATATACCCTCCCATAAGCATGTAGTGATATTTCTATACTTAAGAGAAGGTTTGTGAAGGTGTTGCATGTTAAAATAAGAGATATGAAGATAGAGAATATCCATGACCATTCATATTTTTAACCCATTTGATTATTCATTGCATGGCTAAATAATATCAAGAGTAGCAAAGTAGGAAATTTTTCACATTAGCACCAACCTAAGATAGAGGCCAAGAGAAACCCAATGGAAGAGAATATTAACAAGTTTTTCAATGGATTTCCTATTAAGGCACCAATATTTCCCATACAAACTTATGATACCTTATACGTATTGGATAAGGGATTATGATCCTAATATGATCAATGATTTGGTATATATTCTCAAGCAGGAGCAATGGAGAAAGGAAATTACCACATGGTGAAAGTTTTGCCAAGATATAGGCCACATGAAAGGAAAACTTGATGGCATCCCTAAGTATGGCATCTAGGATAAAACCTATAATCAAGTGCATATGATCCCAAAATATTCTTACAACCCATAGGGAAGAAACACTTAATGATGCAAGAGCATCCTTGGTTCTTGGCAATCTTGCATCAACCAAAAATATTTCCTTTCAGTTTTTGTTCTTGTTTAGTTCAAGTTGGTGGATTTGGTATTTCATCATATTTTCTCACCAAACCCTGTGAATCTATGTTTACATCATGGACATGTTCATTTTCCTTATTCCAAGATTTGAGCACAATCGGATCTTTTTGTGGTAAGTTATTGCTTATGGATTTAGTGGTAGTTTCTTGAACTAGCACCAGAATAATTTTCAAGCCTAACAGCTAGTTTGATCGCTTGTGGATCTTTCACGTAAATTATGGATCTTGATGGTGTGATTCGAATTGTTCCATAGAGTGTCCCTGACCTTAATTATAGGTCCAAACTTCATCCTATGCATTCACCGAGGAGTAATTCAAATTTGAGGCCAACCTATTCATGCACACATTACATTTCTTTCATTGGAGATTGTAATAATCTTTGGCCGACATAGATGATTCTAGATCCTTAGATGTGATATAAATCACTATAATAGATCATTAGGAAGGAAATTTTGAAAAAAAGATAGGTTTTGATATGTAATACTTCAACTCGCATGAATGAGCATATAGGAATATTGTATTTTGAGCATGTTGTATTAGGCCCGTGATCTGAATTTGTTAGCTTGGATGTTGCTAATCGTTTGTAATTGAAGTTTTTGATAATATGAATGTCTAAATTTTCATTTTCCTCCATATTTTGTATTGCTTTTGTTGTGTGACTCTTGTTGCATGATCCAAATTGTTCTCTTTGAGGACCCTCCTACCATGGCTACACCAGATTGGTATTAGAGTGAGATTCAATCCATGAGAGATCACTAGAATTTGCCAAGTCTTGTTGAAGATTTTTTGTGGAGTGGTGGACTGAGGATCCAACTTGCAGCTGCAGAGGAATTGCGTAAAGATGGCGGGAAGAAGAAATATTAGAGGAAATGGAGCGCATGGAAATGTAGACCCAACTTTAATGGAGATGTTGGGAGGAATTGTTGCCAGATTAGAAGCAATTGAAATGACCCAGAGGAGAGGTCGATCATTTGATGATGTGAGTGATGAAGAGGTAGAAGTATAGGAAGAAAGGGAAAGAGAAGATCAACTTGGCCTGGATCAAGGAGAAGAGAGGTTCATAAGAGCCCTAATTAGAGTAAATACTAAGCCACATTTCAATCCACTAGATTATAGTGGTAAGTTCGATTCAGATGAATTACTTGATTGGATAACAAAGATGGAAAAGTATTTTGATTTTGAAGGCACCACTAAAGATAAGAAGGTGAAATTTTCTTGTACAAAGTTGAAAGTACATGCATCCCTTTGGCAGGAACATTTGTAGACAGATAGGAAAAGAAGAGGAAAAGAAAAGATAAAATCATGGGATTGGATGGTGAATAAGTTAAAAACAAAGTTCATGCCCATAGACTATCAAATCAGTTTATTTTAAAAGTTGTAGAACTCGGAGCAGAAGGAGTCAAGTGTGACAAAGTATACAAAGGAGTTCTACAAGTTGAATATCAGATTTGGACATTCAGAGGATGAGATCGAACAAGTAGCTAGATATGTGAATGGATTGAGGTCATCTATACAAGATGAAATTAGTTTGATCAAGCTATAGAGTGTGGAAAAGGCATACCAATGTGCCCTAAAAGAAAAAGAGAAGCTGAATAAGAGACAAGAGCAGAGATAGAGAGGAAGAGGTGGAAGATTTCAAAGAGGGATAATTTTTACTAGAGGAGAAAGAGGAACTATTACAGATTAGAATAAAGATAAGGAAGTTAGTAAGAATGATAATTCATACCGTAGAGATTATGGAAACTCTTACCAGAGAGGAGGATATGGTGGTTACCACAATGAAGGTTATAGAAAAGATGATAAGGAAAAAGAGTATTCAGGGAAACTTGTTTTAAGTGTGGTGGAGAAGGACATAGAGCATTTGAATGTAATCAGGAAGAGACAAGCAGGAAGACATAAAACAATAGAAGAACAACCTTTGTTGAGGAAGATCATGCCAGATCATCTAATAAACCAAAAGATGGAGAAGTGTTGGTGAATAGAAGTGTTGGTGAGGAACCGTTGTAGAGAAAGAATTTATTTTAGACTGGATGCAAGGGCGCTAGTAAATGTTGCAAAGTGATTGTTGACAGTGGAAGCTTAGAGAATCTGGTTTATGAAGAGACGGTGACCAAATTGAAGCTAGAAAGATTAAAACATCCAAAGCCCTATCAGATAGCATGGATTCAAGATGAGCATAAGATACTGGTAAGTGAACAATGTTTGGTGAAATTGAAGATAGGAAATTATCACAATGAAGTTTTGTGTGATATCATGCCTATGGATGTATGCCATGTTTTGTTGGGAAGGCCTTGGCAGTATGATAGACATGTTATTCATGATGGAAAGAAGAATATGTATACTATTGTTGATAATGGGATGGAGAAGAATTTGTTGCCATTGGAGGATGTTCCTAAGGTTGAGGTTGGTACAAGTGCTATAATTTGTTTGGTTGATGGAAGGATATTTTTGGATGGATTGATACATGGGAACATGTGCTATGCCTTGGTGCCTAAGAAGGCTGAAGACTTGAAGCATGTAGGAGAACAACCAGAGGAGATAAAGGAGTTGTTGACAAAGTATGAGGAGATCATTTCAGATAATGTACTTGATGGATTACCACCTGTGAGGAGTATTAGTCATTGTATGAATCTGATTCCTGGAGCTAGTTTGCCTAATAAAGTAGCACATCGGATGACACCGACAAAGAATGAAGAGTTGAATGGACAAGTACAAGAATTGTTGAGGAAAGGTTTGATTAGAGAAAGCTTAAGTCCTTGTGTAGTACCTATTGTGCTAGCACCTAAGAAGGAAGGAGAATGGGGGATATGTACAGACTCTAGAGCCATAAACAAAATCACTGTGAAGTATAGATTTCCTTTTCCCTGGATGGATGACATTATGGATTTTTTGAGTGGAGCTAAATACTTTATAAAGATAGATTTGAAGAGTGGATATCATCAGATCATAATCAAATAAGGGGATGAGTGGAAGACAACATTAAAGACAAATGAAGGATTGTATGAGTGGTTGGTGATTCCTTTTGGACTAACAAATGCACTGAGTACTTTCATGAGGCTGATGAATGAGGTATTGAAGAAATTCTTGGGTAGGTTTGTGATTTTTTACTTGGATGACATCTTGATTTTCAATAAGAGTAAAGAAGAACATTTGTTGCATATAAGACAAGTTTTGTAGAGGTTGAGAAAAGAACAGTTGTTGATAAACATTAAGAAGTGTAGTTTCATGAAGGAAGAATTGGTATATCTAGGATTTGTGATATCTGTGAATGGATTGAAGATGGATCTTGAGAAGGTAAGAGAAATTGTTGAGTGGCCTACACTGGAAAGCATTGGAGAGGTAAGATCATTTCATGGATTGGCTAGTTTCTACCGAAAGTTCATTAGGAATTTTAGTTCTATTTGCAGTCCTATGACATAAACAATGAGAGGAGATAAGAAGGCTTTTAGGTGGAAATTTGGAATAGACCAGAGTTTTGAGTTGCTGAAACAGAAAGTGACTAAGCAGCTTGTGTTGGATTTACCATATTTTAATGAGGTATTTCAAGTAGACTATGATGCAAGTGGAAATGCAATTGGAGCAGTATTAAGTCAAGAAGGAAGACCAGTAACTTATTTCAGTGAGAAATTGAATGATTCTAGGAGAAAGTATTCAGTGTATGATCAGGAATTTTATGCCATAGTTCAAGCCTTGAAGAAGTGGATACATGACTTGTTTCCTAAGGAGTTTGTGTTGTACATGGATCATCAGGCTTTACAATATTTGAATAGTCAAGGTAAGTTGAATCAAAGACACATGAGATGGGTAGAATTCTTGCAGAGTTATACTTTTGTTTTGAAACATAGGAGTGGAAAGTCAAATAGAGTTGTTGATGCTTTGAGTAGGAGAAGGAATTTACTGACAGAGATGAGAGTGGAGGTATTAGGCTTTGATGAATTAAAGAACTTGTATGAGGAAGACCCAAATTTTGTAGAACCTTGGAGAGCTTGTAAAGAACTAGTTTTGGAGGATAGGAGTCAGTGGTTGGATTATTTCATTCAAGAAGATATGTTGTTTAGAGGAAATCAGTTGTGTATTCCTCAAAGTTCAATGAGGGAGAACTTGGTAAAAGAAAAACATAGTGGAGGATTGGCAGGACACTTTGGAATTGATAAGACAATAGCATTGGTAAGTGAGAATTACTTTTGGCCACAAATTCATAAGGATGTTAGGAAATTTGTGCAGAGTTGTAGAGTTTGTCAAGTTGCAAAGGGAGTAGTTAGAATGTTGGATTGTATAAGCCTTTGACAATTCTAGAGAGACCTTGGGAGGATATCAACATGGATTTTATACTTGGCTTGCCGAAGACACATAGAGGTAATGATTCTATATTTCTAGTGGTGGATAGATTTTCTAAAATGACACATTTCATGCCTTGTAAGAAGACAAAAAATGTAGTACATGTAGCAGACTTGTTTTTCAAAGAAGTGGTCAGATTGCATGGATTACCTAAGAGTATTATTTTAGAAAGAGATTCAAAATTTGTTGGTTACTTTTGGAGGACACTTTGGAAGAAACTAAAGATGTATTTGAAGTTCAGTTCTACTTTTCACCCGCAGAATGATGGACAAACATAGGTAGTAAATAGGAGTTTGGGGAATTTTCTGAGATGCTTGGTTGGAGAGAAGACCGGAAGTTGGGATTTAGTCCTTGCACAAGTAGAGTTTGCTTACAATAATTCAGTGAACAAGAGTACCGAAAAGACACCTTTTGAGATTGTTATTGGGGTTAATCCTAGAGGTATATTAGATTTGAGAGACATCAGTAAGGAAGATTAAAGGAGTGCAGAAGCAGAGGAATTTGTAGAACATATGAAGAAAGTGCACACTCAAGTGAAGGAGCAATTGGAAGATATGAACTAGAAGTATAAGGAGAAAGCAGATGAAAAGAGGAAACATAAGGAGTTTGAAGTTGGAGATGAAGTGATGGTGTATTTGAGGAAGGAAATATTTCCAGTTGGAACCTACAATAAGCTCAAGATGAAGAAGTTTGGACCCTGTAGGATTTTGAAGAAATTTGATTTAGGAAATGCATATGAAGTGGAGTTATTAGATGACATGGGTATATCACCTATATTCAACATTACAGATCTATATCAATACTATGAAGCAGAACTCAGTGAAGACAATAAAGAAAAATTGGAGAATCAGTTTCCTAAACAACAATTAGATGAGATTGAAGAGATTTTGAATATCAGAGATGGGAGGAAAACTCGTGGAAGATAGTACAAATAATATCTTATGAAGTGGAAAGGAAAACCAGTGGAGGATTCTTCTTGGATTTCTCAGGATGAGGTAGACCGTATTGGTTTTCCTTTTTCCCCAAAAAAGTGAGTGACTCACTTTTCAAATAACCCCAGATGTCTGATGCAGGAGCATCCTTGGTTCTTGGCAATCTTGCATCAACCAAAAATATTTCCTTTCAGTTTTTGTTCTTGTTTAGTTCAAGTTGGCAGATTTGGTATTTCATCATATTTGCTCACTAGACCTTATGGATCTATGTTTACATCCTGGACATTTTCATTTTCCTTATTCCAAGATTTGAGCACGATCGGATCTTTTTTTGGCAAGTTATCGCTTCCAGATTTAGTGGTAGTTTCTTGAACCGACATCAGAATAATTTTCAAGCCTAACAACTAGTTTGATCACTTGTGGATCTTTCCCGTAACTTGTGGATCTTGACGGTGTGATTCAAATTGTTCCATGGAGTGTCTTCGACCTTAATTATAGGTCAACACTTCATCCTATGCATTCACCGAGGAGTAATTCAAAATTGAGGCTGATCTATTCATGCACACGTTACATTTCTTTCATTGGAGATTAATAATCATCAGCCAACACGGATGATTCTAGATCCTTGGATGCGATATAAATCATTGTAATAGATCATTAGGAAGGAAAATTTGAAAAAAATATAGGTTTTGATATGTAAGATTTCAGCTCGCATGAAGGAGCATATAGTAATATTGTATTTTGAGCATGTTGTATCAGGCCTATGAGCTGAATCTGTGAGCCTGGATGTTGCTGACTATTTGTAATTGAAATTTTTGATAATATGAATGTCTAAATCTGCATTTTCCTCCATATTTTGTATTGCTTATGTTGTGTGACTCTTGTTGCACGGTCCAGATTGTTCTCTTTGAGGACCCTCCTACCGTGGCTACACCACTTAAATATCCTCTCTTCAAAGGAAGAAAAAATGAATTTATATGTGCTTGACACCCAAAATGCTAACTTGCATAGGTTATGCAAAATAGGTGTCATTCATTAGTGGTGTTAGACCATCCTAATTGTCTATGTGCAAAAGAAATCAATCCCAACAATGGGTGGTGGCATTCGCATCCTAGGTTATAATAGTTGAAACTAGTTGACTAGTCAACTAAGAGGTCACACTTGCATAAGTTTATGACACATATGATCATCTTTGAATGGGTCCAAAGTGGCTAATTCAAAGGTGAACTTTCACACATTAATATTTATATTATATTTTGGGATTGTTCACTCCTTGTGAGGGGCTTTGGAATTATCCTATGGTTTTGTTGAAAATGCAAGTTCTTTATAAGATGAGCATACTCTATATATACAAGGCCTTGGATAGTAGACTGATATTGATTCAATTGTATTATAGGGTCTTGTAGGTTTTGATTTTGAGGCAAAGTATAAACATGTTGTAAAAGTGTTAACACAAGGGCTACATCAATAGTGGGGGTTTCTCAATCTATTTAAGATTTTGTTTGAAGTAAGATATTGAGCTCTTCTTTTAGTGGTATTGTTTTTAACTGAAAGGATTTTTCCCATGCATATGTTGTGTTGTGATCACTTATTTTTTACAGTCTACCTTTTTTCATTCTTCTTGTTAGTTTCTTCAAAGTTACTTTCAATATAGATAAAAAAATTTATTCCTCTAGGTAGCTCATAATTATGAAATAATTATTCTAAAATTAACATAAATGCATGTTCACGACATATTCACATGCACCTGAAAATAGGGATGAAATATAATGGTAAAATTTGTTACCCATATCGATTCCCATTTAGTTTTGGGCTCATTTTGATAAAATGTAGTAATAATGTTAAATGTCAACAAATGACATATTTCTATGCAAAGTTGGGTTCAATTCCTAATCCTTTATACATCGCCATTTACACATGCTACTCTACATTCAACCTTACCTCATCCTTATTTGCACTGTCTACTATACATTTTCCTTTACTATCCAATTATTGTGCCTATTATTATATCCATATCAATGTATTTACTCGCCATCTTGAGATTCATGTCTCCTTGTATCAAATCAATTATTTGGTGTTGGGATTCGACACTATGTCATATATGATTGCCCCTAAATTTTAAATTTCAAATATAAATTTTATGGACCCCTTCCTTTTTAGTAGCCATTAAGAGTCAAATTAGTACACATTAGTCATTGTTATGTCTTGGTATTTAAAGACATCCATTTGTTCATTTTAACACATGAGGAGGAAAAATAAAAATCCTAAGCATTAGAAGAGAAACGATTACATGAATATTTCAATTTAGATCACTAAAAGGAACTAAAATTACATCAAAATCATATAGGACACCTAAATGATTTAGAGTGATGTCCTTTATATTCACCTATTGACAATAAAGTTAGTCTAATCAAGGGGGTTGACTTAGAAGATCATGACCTTATGACCAAGCAATCTCCCTAAAATATTTTTAAACACCACCAATCCTTATACATCAATGTACATTATAATTTGAGGTCAACACAACTTTCAACAATCCACGATTAATCAAATTGATGTCTTGAGTTATAGAGTAATTCTATGCATAATATTATTTATTTGTTGCTTGAGATCGACTCCAAACCACTTGAATTCAAATTATAAGAAATTTCATTTTGTGTAGATTCCATAATAACGTGCATCCCAAAAATATCAATTTTAAAATCATTAACAAATAGATTTTATATAACATCAATATTATTCTTTATCATTATTCTCTAAATTAAATAGTCCAGTTCTTTCACATTTAATTGATTAAAATAATATTTTAAATTTATCAAACCCTAACTCTAATTAATTTAATTAATATACTTTATTACTTATATATAATTCAATCAAACTAGAGTAATCCATATAAAATATGTATACACTTAAAGAAATATACATCCCTAAATTTAAATTTTAAAATGAAAATTTTATAGTGGGAGAAATAACTCGAGTCACAAAGTTGCCACCACACCAATGTACGTGAAGGTTTTGCATTTATTAATAATTCTAACTAACAAAGCCCGGGAATATAATAAATATCATTAAAATATGCAACTAACTTTTAAGGTCAATAGTTATATGGATTTAGTAAATGAATGATCTAATTATTCATTAAAATTGTGTGGACGGTACATTTTTCTCATTCAATTCTCTTTTAAATGCTTAGTGCTTTCATAGTAGCTCTTTTTTTTTTTGGGTCAAATCTAAATGTTTAAGTAATTAATAAAATGTTCCGTGTTTAAAAGTAATTATTAACATTTATATTAGTTAGTTAATAATGTATGTCTAAAAATATTGGAGGATAATAATTGAGGGAATAGGATAAAATATTAACATGTAAATATTTTGATCTAAGAGTGATATTGTGTGAAAAATAGAGGGAGTAGCACTCTTTCAATAAGTTTTTGTCACTAGTTCAATTATTGTATATCATGATGGTTGAGAGTTGCATAGTAACACTTCCCTTTTGGGGTCAAGCCATAGGCAAGGTGTCTTTCTTCTAAGTCCATATGATCTTGGCCTCATATGAGAACATGTGTACCATCCTCATAGAATACATGCGTGAAGAACCTCGTCACATTTCCATCAAGAAAGAGACTTCATGGCTGTAGCCACACACATGTTTCATATATGTTCCTTCATTATCTGCATGATTAAGGAACATACGATTCTTTCTCACAACCTCATGATTGGTTTTTGAAGAGGCACATCATGATACAAAAACACTATTTATCATAAAGTAAAAGTTCTATAAGAGCTTTCAAATGATACAAGTCGAGACATCGATATTTGTTAGAACATAATGTTATTAGGGCTAATACCCTTATAACATTTATATATTGTTATAATATAAAGTTGTAAAACTTTATATATTATATGCTTATTAAGTATACCACATTTGAAATAATTATAGTCTAATAATTAGATTATTCATTATTTATTAATGGTGGTTGTTGAATAGGTGTGACTAATACCCTTTAAGGTTTTATGTCACCCTTCCTCATATATTTAAGGATGTTCTCCTCATTTAAAATATGTAAAACTTGGAGATTATATAGTGAACTATATCACTATGCACATGAGGTATTGTTGGCCATGTGGAAGTATGTAGAAGAGAATTTGTCTATGTTATAATAGATTATTATTGTAATTTTTTTAATAAAATGATGCTTTATGGGGGTTTTAGGTTTTTTCCATGTATACTTGTGTAATGTGTAAAATATATGCGTGTATATTTCTCACTTATTTATTTTATATTTTGTTCATAATGATTAGTATCCTATGATCCTTGTGGTATTGGCATGGTGTGATGGTTTAAAGGTGGCATTATTGTTCTTGCCACCAAGGTTCAAACCCCATTGTGGTGGTATTGTTGAATGGTTGTATTCCGGTTCATAGCTCTGGTTCAAAAGCGTTTACTCCTTGAATAAAAAAATGTATCCTACAATCCTAATTTCTAACAATATTTTTTACAATGTGGCATGTAGTCTAATATTTTGTCACATCTACGAGTAAATAATTTGACAATTTTGGGGCTACTTTTGAGTATCTAATTTTTACATGTGTCCAATAGTGAGTTCCAACCCTAAAAATCTAGGGTCAAGTCAACTAAATAGATCCCATATTTAGGCATAATGACCCTCAAAATGTTAATGACAAAGAATTTGAATCATCCACTTGTCTCAACCATAATTGAATTCTTAAATCGTCAACCTAGAAGCATTGCATAAAAAATGGGACCATTTTGACCTCCATATACATGAAAGTGGGTAAATTGCATCCCACTTTTCAAAAAATCCCTAAGCCACTTTGAAACTATATATGTGTGTGTGTGTGTGTGTGTGTGTGTGTTATTTGAATGATAGTTGATTTGTGACCTTGAAAAATCCTTGCAATGTAATTAAAGTAATATTTTCTACATTCTTCCATTTTACTTGTGTTCTAATAATGTAATTAAAATTTAACTCTAAATTTTGAAACACCGTTAAGATATATATTATAAAAATTAAACTATAAAATAATTCTTAATTAAAAATAATAATTTTAAAATAAATAAAATAACTCTTAAATAAATAAAAATATATTTTTATATTAAAAATAAAATCTATCATTTTAAATAAAATAATTATTAAATGTAGAAACATAATCTTGAGTTATTTTCTGTGCACTTATTTATTTAAGAATTGTTTTATTTACTTTAAAATAATTTTAAAAATATTGTTTTTTTTAAAATAATCTATTCAAGAATTATATATTTTGTAATTATAAATTTCAAATATATATATTTATATACTACTTGCTAGGGCGAGCCTACTCCCTGGCAGGTGAGATCAACAGTTCGCAAGAAGTCCCACCTCTTAAACCCAGGAGCGGAATCGAACCCGAGACCAATGGGGAGCAAACCCACTGCCCAAGACAACTATATTACCCGTTCAAGCTAATTCCAAATAAATATTAAGATATTCATAGTAATACTTATATTATTTTATTAATTATAAAATTTAATATAAATATTATTATATTTATGTAGTATTTTAAAAATATTTTATACAATATTTATGTGAAAAAAGTATAGTTTGATTTTATAAGGAATTTGGTTACCAATTTGAAATTCTTTAATGCAAGTCAACTACTTTAGCACCATAGCATTGCACTTCTCTTTCATATAGTGCAATAGTTCACAATTTTTTTGTTAGAGAGTTTTATATCAAACCCATAGAATCATTTAGCTACCTAATAGAAGAGCACAAGCCTTAGGTCGAAACCTCTTTGATTGAGAGTCAAATACTAGGGCTTATCCATTCTACCAAAGTTGCCTAAGGCACAAGCTCAACCTCAACCACTATAGTGTTAGGAACTTGCACTTTGCAAGACTTGATCCTTGGTGAGCTCATTCAAAATCATTTAACTTCACTAGTAGACCAACTAATTATGTTTTTTTTTTTTTAATTTTTATAAAAAGAAATAAACTAGTATAGATATCTTAAATAGTTCTATTTAAAAAATGGTAAGAAATATCATTATAGAATTTCTCCACATCAATATGTTTTAATTTTATAAAGTCAATAATTTAAAATAAATAAAAAACTAAAACATAATTGATATTATGAAGAAGAAACTAAAATTATGAAGAATATTTTAAATAAAATAGCTCTTAAGAAAATAAAAATAAAATAAGATCTCTTAAGTAAATAAAATAACTCTTTTCTTTTTATTGGAAGAAGATTGTTATATTAAAAAGAATGCAGAAAATTACAAAATATAACCTCAATGTTAATGGCCTTCATGTCCATACAAGTTTCCATTGCAAAACCGTCAATGAATAATCTCTAGATTCTAGCTTATCATACAATTTTCAAAAGAAAATTTCAATGAACTTGGGAACTTTCTTATTCTCTCAACAATATATTTGTGATGTGAGCCACTCCATGTAGGGGCTTTGATTAATTCCAAAGAAAATTACACCAAAAGGGAGAGTTAGATGCAACATGGGCATGAAAGTTTCGATAGAATCTTTGGTATCTAGTTGTTGTCTAAACTAGCAAACCTTGTGCATGAACTCTGAACAACTTGAAATTCTCAACAATCATCTTGTCATTGAAATCTTTAACACCCATCTTTGCAGGGGCCTAATTACGCTCATCTGGGCAAGACTAATCATCATATTTACATAAGTATCTCTTAGTTTTGAAAGCCATGATTTTGTAGGAACCTTAACAACAAAATTAATGGTGTTCAACTTTAACATTGGGTCAAAATTAAGCTTCCAAGTTAGCTTGCCTTTACTGTTGTCCGGCCTAAAAACTCTCAATATTTTCCTTCTTCTATTAAACTCGTCCATCCTTTTCCATCTTTGTCTCTTTCTAAACCTTTGTATGTTTTGTTCAAGAGTTTTGAGCAACATATAGTGATTCCAAGCAGCCTCCATAGAAGTCCCTTCAATATGTGAACGAAAACACTCTCATATGATCTGCAATGTAGCTAATTTGGTTAACATTGTATTTTAAACTTTGTCTCAAGGGAACTGAGATAAGTTTGTAGGTCATTTAAGGTATTCCTATACTTAGGATTATCTTCATAAGAAGACTGAAGGATAATGATACAAGGTGAGAAGTTTGCACAAAGAAGCATGAATTCAGTTTGAAGGGAGTAAAAAGTGTGTGAGAAGACAACCATGCATCAAAATCTCCATATGTGCTTAGGGATGATGTGTATGAATGTCTGAGTGACAACATTGTGATAACAAGAGATTCCAAGAAGATCCATTCTCCAAGACCAAGATTGAGGGAAGAGTGTAGGGAGAGTGGAGAACAAAAAGTTCCAAAGGTGTTGAGCATGGTGAGAAAACCAAAAAGCATGTTTAATAGTCTCTTTTTTAGCATAGAAGGGGTAAGATGGAGAGGGGGAAATGAAGGCGAGGTGGTCACCAATAGGGAATTTGACATGGAGGACCTTCCAAGGAATCAACCAAGCTTGAGCATCCACCTTGGACTTCTAGATCAAAGAACTTAACTTGTTCCATCTTGATCTACTAAACTTACAATTTCATTTGAGTTTAACTTGTTCCATCTTGATCTACTAAACTTACAATTTCATTTGAGGTTAAGTTAGGGAGATAATGAAATGAAAGGAAGGAGTTGCTTATACATAGTTTTGAGAGGGAAGAATCAGAAGTTTTTCTTTTCGGGCCATCTCTAATCCTTGAGGAAGTTATCATGACATGGATTGGACAACAGACAAGATAGGTCAGGAGGAACTAGCTATTGGATTTCTTGGATTTAGCTTGAAGTTATACAACTTCTTTCTTAGGAAAAACTCATTTGCCATGGATTTAACTTGAAAAATCTATGCAATTTTTTTCTAAAAGTTTGTTGTTGTAGTCTCTTCATGCACATTTAGCCACATTGAATTGGCCAAACTAAGCCTAATGAGACCCTTTTGTTTTCTATCCATATTAGCCCGCTCATCTTGTGATATAGCTACAGGTTTGGATCTAGATATTATAGCCCATAGATCTCAGTCTATGAGCACATCCTCCATCTTGAGCTTCCAAACTCAAAAAATTTACTTGATAATTTTTCCATCTCTATACTTTGATGTGTTTTCCATCTCTTCTTGCAATAAGATCAAAATTCTCTCTTTTCAAGATCTCACTCAAATGAAGACTAATATAAAAAAACCTCTACCCAGTACCTAGAATATGATGTGATTAGACTCTAATACCAAATAAAAGGAAATAAGGTACATGTAAACACTTCCTACAGTAAAATTATAAGGAGAGTGTTGCACAAATTTTAATCTTTTAATAATTACAAAAAGAATAAACACATATAAAAATAAAATAAACAATGTATCATAACAAGGTGTACAAGGGAACACTCTTTCAGGAGGAAAACCTCACACTACAAAGTAGCCTAGTGTAGTATTTAGTAAGGAATACAATTACAACACGCTTGTAAAGCAAACCTTCATTGAAGTATCATGAACTAGAATTTATAATTTTTTTAACAACTTAACAATATCTAGAAAACCCTCGCACAACCTTCATCTCAAGCACCTAATATATAAAAGATACAATACATAAAATTATTTAATGGTAATTAAAAAACATAAGCTAAATAAAACCATGAGTTGAAACCACACCAAAAGTGGCACCCAAATTTCAAATCTATAGATGAATTCATAGGCTAAAAGTAATATATTCCTTTCACTTTCCATCATCTTGTTATAATCCACTCACCAAATTAAGCATTCCATTTTGGTTTCATTATATCCAACCAAAGATGACTTATGATGCATCATAACATGTAACATAAGTTGGTCAACAAGAGTAGCTCCCCCTTATAACTCTTTTATATGTGTCTGACATGTTTTTATATTTCTTATGCAAGCTTCTAGAGGCGATAACTTTTGATCTAAGAGATCGATTGGATATATATATTTTTTTAAATATAGATATCAAAGAGACCTATGCAATATGCAGCCCCCTTAGTGGTGTCAAATAATTTAGAATATATATTTTGGCCAAAAATATTTATATCCCAAAAATTGGGTTTTTCTATTTTATAACCTAACAAATCACATTTTTTATAATTCTAACATTAGGAGTAAGGTAATGAAAATTTTCTCAATAGTTTTTCTATCGAAATGAGGAATATCAGGTGCTCAACATGGCAACATAAATGTAGACACTTAAAATTGTCCTAATCAATATCATGCATTTGAATTCAATTACTAACACCATTTTCGTCCTAATTCGACCCTTTTCAACCATTTAATTAAATAATCCTAATTGTTTAATTAAATTCATCATTTTCTTCTATTAATCAAATAATCAAAATTATTAAGTTAATTCACCCCTTTCATACTAATTTTCATCCTATTTGATTAAATAATGTGAATTATTTAATTAAATTCCCTAAGTCTTCTCATTTGATCAAATAATGTGAATTATTTAATTAAATTCCCTAAGTCTTCTCATTTGATTAAATAATCTTAATTATTTAATTAAATATCATTAATTCCACCCCTTTGAGCTAATTGTAATTAAAATATTAAATTTCACCACCTTACACAATTAAATAATGTTTTAATTATTTAATTTGACCAATTTCCCACTCCTAAAAGGAATATTCCCATGGAATATTCTTTCATTTCAAATTCAAACCATTTCCCTTCAACATAGAAATATCTTGCATATTCCTCCTAATTTTTAGGATTTATGTTTATTGAAATCAATTTCAACCCTTGATTAACTTTATCAATCCATGTGATCTTTCAATCTCCACCATGGATTTGATCCTTGATCCACATCATTTGCTCTCATCCATTTCTATCCCTTGATTAACCAAATTGATCCTAGCCATTAATTCGCCTAAGAATCCTATAAATAGCCTCCATTTCATGAGTAATTCATCCATAATAATTTAGAGCAAATAGACTATAGTTATTTTTATCTTCATCTTTGAGAGTATTTATCCATTTTTCATCCATTTCATCATCAATTCACCATTAAAGAATCATTTCAAGCTTGCTCTAACAATGGGATTGGGAAAAGGTTGATCATTCCACATCAATTCAGTACCAAGCCCCCAGTAGGATTAGGTTTGCAAATGTAATTAGGTTTCCTTTGATGTCATTTGCTTTCAATTTCATTTTAATGGATTCCTAGTTAGATTTTCAAAGATTTCGTTGGGAATATGAGTTAAGTAGGCTAAATGCTTGATTTAATTGAGTATTGGATGCTGATGTTCTACAAGTAGAGAGCTACCAGATCAACCTGTGTCGACACCGACATATGTGTCATGACTAACTCTCACATCATGAATCAAAACTCAAAGGATGCGTCAAACATCCTCAAGGGTAATAGTCACCTCCCCAATCAGAAGGTGAAATGAAGAAGTCTATGAATGCCATCGCTCAACCAACACAATCATCATAGTGAGGTGGGTCCAAATCTTTGACATATGAGCAATGAATCCTAAACCGATGGCTCTTAGAAAGAAATTATGATCATCCTCGAAATGCCTTAACTATGAAAAAACACCGGGTCTCCTCTCCTGTGACTATAAGGGACATAAGGTCTCTTGCACACATCATACACACAATGTCTTGAATTTGCTAAAAAAATATTTTTTTTTAACTTTAAAACCCCAAACTAGCAAGTGCACCACTTTTTGACAAGTGCATTGTGTTGTCAGTCTTGCAATTGTGCCAAAATTTTACAAGTGTGCCGCTAAAAAGCAAGTGTGTCACTTCTCACAAGTGCGTCACACTGGTCCATTTTTCAAGCGCACCGCTCTAAAGCAAGTGTGCTACTATAAACATATGCGCCAATGGTAAATTCCACTGGTGTGTGGCTAAAAACCATGTGCACAACACTTTTACAAGTGCACTTAGGGTTTAGCATTTGCATCACCACAAGTGCGTCGCTCTGGTAAAAAGCATATATGCACAGGGTTTTGACAAGTGTGTTGCATGTTTGCAAGTGTGTCATTGGTAGCACAAGTGCGCTGTCGATAGTAAAAAGTGCACTACTAAAATCACAATGCACTTGTTGACCATTTTTGACCTAAAAAATAAATGCATTAAAAAGCATGCAAGAAAAAGTTTTCAAGGTACATACTGGGGGTCCTACATCAACTGGGCGCTAGAACTCACATACTCAATTTGCAAGGTGCAGGGGAAGGTCATAGGTGCAGGGGAAGCTCACAGTCAGCCATCGCGTTAGGTGCTCTGAAGGGTTTCTCTCCCAATCTCTCAAATTTTCAAACTCAAAGTGTGCAAATGACATAGAAAATGACCCTTGACTCTATTTATGCATGAAAATTAGGGTTTTAGAGCTTGATATCCTATTTAAAGCATTTTTTCAATGTCCTTGAGCTTATTTTTGTGTCCTCTTTGTAGATGAACTAATTTTATATCCTTATCGCGATCTCGACCTAAAAACTTAAAATTTCCTCTCGATCTCTTGAGGGGGTAGTATACCAACATAAATTCCTTCCATAGGGGCATAGTGGGGCATCTAGAAAAATCATGAATTTTAAATTTTTTATCTAAGCAATAATGTTGATCTGAGAAGCGTTAGTTCTTTGAATCAATGTAGTAGGTACCTCACTTCAAAGAGGAGGAAAATGTAGACACTTAAAATTGTCTCGATTAATATCACGCATCCAAATTTGATTACTAACACCATTTTCATCCTAATTTGACCCTTTTAGACTATTTAATTAAATAATCCTAATTGTTTAATTAAATTCATCATTTTCTTCTATTAATCAAATAATCAACATTACTAGGTTAATTCACCCCTTTCATACTAATTTTCATCTTATTTGATTAAATAATGCGAATTATTTAATTAAATTCCCTAAGTCTTCACATTTGATTAAATAATCTTAATTATTTAACTACATGCCATTAATTCCACCCCTTTTAATTAAATGAGCTGACTGTTTAATTAAAATCTTAAATTCCCCCACCTTTCATAATTAAATAATGTTTTAATTATTTAATTTGATCAATTTTCCACTCCTCAAAGGAGTATTCCCATGAAATATTCTTTCATTTCAAATTTAAACCATTTCCCTTCAACATGGAAATATCTTCCACATTCCTCCTATTTTTAAGGATTTGTGTTTGGTAAAATCAATTTTAACCCTTGATTAACTTTATCAATCCATGTGATTTTTCAATCTCCTCCATGGATTTGATCCTTGATCCATGTCATTTCCTCTCATCCATTTCTATCCCTTGATTAACTAATTTGATCCTAGCCATTGATACACCTAAAAATCCTATAAATAGCCTCCATTTCATGAGTAATTCATCCACAATCATTTAGAGAAAATAGACTATAGTCATTTTTAGAGCCATCTTTGAGAGCATTTAGCTATTTTGCATCCATTTTATCCATTTCTTCATTAAAGCATCACTTAAAGCTTGCTTCAACAATGTGATTGAGAAAGGGCTGATCATTTCACAACAATTCAACACCAATCTCCCAATGGGATTCGGTTTGCAAGAGTAATTAGGTTTCCTTTTAACAATTTGCTTTCAATTTCATATTTAATGGTTTCTTAATTAGTCTTTCAAAGATTTCATTGGGAATATGAGTTAAGCTGGCTAATTGCTTGATTTAATTGTGTATTTCAATCATGTTTAGCTTTCTCATAATTCATGTTCACAATAATGTTGCATTCACAATGGCTTTTTTTGAAAGTGACTTATGAAAGCGGGATTTATAGGCTTTTGAATGAGAAGATCAACAATCAAGAATGGTTGAGAAAATCAATGGTCGAGGATGAGTTGGTTAAGTGGTTGCAAAATAGAGGGTGAAAAAAGGAGAACTTAATAAAATTTATTTATGAAGTTTAAGTGTAAACAATTAATTAGTGACTATTTAGGGTTTATTAGAGATTTTTTTTTTTAATTTTGGGGGGGGGGGAGTGGGATTTAAATTATAAAATATATTAAATAATGTGAAATGAGAGTGTGGATTAATGATTAAATAGAGAATATATTTATTTAGGAGTAAGCATTAGAGAAAATTGGTAAAATAATAAAAAAATGGTTTGTTAATTAATTAATGTTAGGAGAAAATGATGGATAATTAATTAAAATAATTAAAATTTGTTGGTGTGAATAAATGTCTTGTACCTAGCTAATCTTAGCAAATGGCACTTATTCACTTGTTAAACTTTTACTTAGTTCTAGTTGATCTTCTAAAAGTCTTAGTTGTTTAGATAATATCTTATCATATCTTAATTTTTTTACTTTTTTGTCAAGTTAGTCTCATAATATAAAAGTAAGGCACATGTCACAATATTGTCTAATCCTATCTCACCTTACCTTTATAAGCAGGATTTTGTACATTTGTATCAATCTTGCATTCAATGTTAAACTTTTACTTAGTCCTAGTGATCTTCTAAAAGTCTTAGTTGTCTAGATAAGATCTTATCCTATCTTAATTTTTTTACTTTTTGTCAAGTTAGTCTCATAATATAAGATTAAGACACATGTCACAATATTGTTTAATCCTACCTCTCACCTTACCTTTATAAGTGGGCCTATGTACATTTGTATCAATCTTGCATCCAATGTTAAACTTTTACTTAGTCCATGATCTTCTAAAAGTCTTAGCTTCTATCTATAAGATCTTATCCTATCTTAATTTTTTTACCTTTTTGTCAAGTTAGTCTCATAATATAAGATTAAGGCACATGCCACAATATTGTCTAATCATATCTCTCACCTTAGCTTTATAAGTAGGCCTATGTACATTTGTATCAATCTTGCATCCATAATCATTATAAGCTATTCTTGTTATTTTCTCTCTTGTGAAAGATATTTTGGTCTAACAATTGTTCTTCGTAGTCACCATTAACTCGTACAAAATTTATTTAATCAATTTGAAGATGAAATAGTGATAGATGAGATTTGTTATGATATTGATAATAAAAAAGATTTTTAGTGTCTACCCAAATATTTATAAAGTTGATTTATAAGTGAGAGCGGACAAAATTTTAATTTTAATTTTTGTATTTTGAGGACAAATTTTACATAATGTAAAATCAAACATGTAAAATAAAATGAGAACAAAAAACAACAAATATCAAAATGAAAAATAAATATTTAAATATTAAAAAATAATAATAAATATATAAAAATTAAAAAATAAACTTAAATTTTAAAAAAATTAGATTAAAGTAATCTCAAAATTAAATATAGGAATCATCACATGTATGCAAATCTGTTTCTTTCTGTCATATTCTGCCTGAATGGAATGGGCTTGCGGATTGTTTGGCTAAATGGGCTTATGATCATTTGCAAGATTGGAATATTGTAGAGAGGGGTTAGTTACCCCGGATTTGTTACAAAAGTTGAACCAACTTTTGACTCTGATTTTGTATTACTTTTTTTAAATTGAATAAATTTTTACCCCTCTTTTAGTTTAAATATAACAATTACAGTGATAATAACCATACACCTACCTATATGTTATACAGTTAGTAGTGAGGGCACAGATTAAGACAGCTCAAAGTAAACCTCAAGTTAATACTTATCCTTTTCGGATTGACAACTTAACAAACTAGAATTATTTTATGCAAACCACCTAATAGTGTTAATTACACTAGAAGGAAATTATATAGAGCCACTATTTATAGCTCGCAACCTTTTCGGTATAATGCAGAGCAACTGCCAAGTCAACGTGATATTATTTCTCCCATAAAATCGCATTAAAACAGCATATGATCTATTAAAACCTTGAGCAATGTAGGTGATGCAGTCTTCAGTACAATCTACAGGCACTGCATGCTCATTACTTTAGATGCCTAACCCTTCCACTCAGGCTTTATGATTATCACCAACGCTTTTTAAAGTGTCCATACCAACTGCTCCAATCTTAGCTGGATAGTTAATAGCCATTAAACCATTGTGCCATCACAATAAAGGATCTCAGCCATTAATAAGGTCTTCAAAGTGGCCTCTTCACCCACGGTCAGTGCAGTCTGCACTAGCATTATTCATTTATAACTGGAGATTCCTGATCTCCATTGCAAAATATCTATAAGCTCAATGGTTAAGCCAGCAGGAGTTGGGCCTTCTAGGCCTATGCCAAGGCCATTTTGTATGATTGCTGTTTGTCTGGCTATGGTGGTCTGTAGTGTTGATGGACAACTTGTGCCTGCTCTGTTTATATTTGGAGATTCCACTGTGGATGTGGGGAATAATAACCATTTGTACACTCTTGTTAAGAGTGATTTTCCTCCTTATGGGAGGGATTTTGATACCCATGCTCCAACTGGCCGGTTCTGTGATGGAAGATTGGCCACAGACTATGTTTGTAAGTTCTAGAAAGCTTGAAAATCTTCATGGAAGTTAAGTATGATTTTAGAGGATATGGGTGGCAGATTTTTTTGTTTAGAGGATGTGGGTGGTAGATTTTTTATTTCAGAGGATGTGTGTGGTAGATTTTTTTATTTCAGAGGATGTGTAGATGATGTTTTTTCATGATGTGCTTGTTCAAGTTTACTGTGAAGAAAGATTTTAGCTGATGTGGGGTACTCACATTTTAATGCTTAGAATTTTTTTGAGATAAATGAAGTGATTTTCAAATCTATTGCATGGCGAGCTCTTAGATGATGTGGGTACTTCGATTTTATTGCTTTTATATATTTTTGAGATGGAGAGGACACTGCAATTTTAACGTCCTTCTTAAATGATATTGACCGAGGGTAGAATCATATGTAATGGCTGTTCGACCTTGGACGAGCAGGGCTAGTTTGTGAGACGTATTGATCTACACTGCCATAGCTAATCTTTACCACTGATTTTATTTAGATGTAACAAGCTTTACTTGGGTTTTACTGTATTAGCTTTACCATTTCTACTGGTTGGTAAGTCTTGGTAAGTCATTAAAGCTAGGTACTCAAATTTTTGGTTGATGTTGCCATTTAAGATATATGTGATAAATTTTTAATGTTGTTAGATATGATATCTCTATCTTCATTAAATATGAAGATTTGGTCTGTGTCATTTTCCAAGTATTGAAGTGCATTCATTTTATAACCCTTACTCCTCTTTTGTTGTTAAAGAACGTGAAGAACAACTTTGACTATAGTTTACTGGAGTTGGAGCTACACTATTTATTTCCATTTGAATCCAAATAAAGTATTTTTTAACTGATGCATCAAGTTTGCCTTAATTTTTACTGGTCTGCTGTGGTGTGTATGCGAGTTTAATAGTGAATCCAGAAGAAGCCAGTCTATTGGATTGAAGTCATGGTTTGGTTCTTTTTCTTTTATTTTGATATTAATTTTTTTCTTTTTGATGTTGTCTTTGATTGACAGCTGAAACATTGGGATTCACGTCCTTCCCACCTGCCTATCTGAGTCCGCAGGCCTCTGGTAAAAACATTATCACTGGCGTGAACTTCGCTTCTGGAGCTTCTGGCATAAATGATGCAACAGCAAAGCTCTACGTATGATTATTGCAAACTTGTACTTTAATGTGGATGCTACCGTTTTCAGGCAATGCAATTTTAATGGGTTTTTTTTGGTTTTCTGTTCTTTGTTTTCGCAGAATGCCATATCCTTGACACAACAGTTGCAGTACTTCCAGGAATACCAATCCAAACTAACAAGCTTGGTGGGAAATCAGAATGCTTCATCTACCGTGTCCCAGGCTCTGTACATCCTCAGTTCTGGTGCCAGTGATTTTGTACAGAACTATTACATTAGTCCTGTTCTCCTCAAGACTTACACCGTTTCACAGTACATAGATACTGTTATGCTGCCAATGGTCTCACAATTTGTTCAGGCAAGAATCATATCAAACTTCCAGTTCCTTCAAAGCTGCTTTTACTAGACCAATAAATGTGTAGCTTTTAAGTTTTAACAATATGAGTCGTGTGTATGTGCATCCTTAAACTAAATGAACGTTTCTGCAGATGCTTAGTCTCAAAGTAAATTGTATTGACTGTAATTTTATTTCATCTGGTGTTGAGTTTTAAAATTACTTACTAAGCTCTGTTTCAGTATTTAAATGTGATGGAAGTTAAGGGGTTTGTTTTTGGGAAACTCTATGATTAAGTATGTTTGAGTCAGATTTGTATTGAGATTGGTGTCCTCCAAGAAAGTTCTGATTGAATGGCATCTAGATGTTCATTCTAGATGCAATGAACTTCGAATGAACTGTTCATTCTCATGAGAGATGGATTTATGCCAATCACTACTTATGAAATCTGGTTAAGCCAGTTTGACTCAAAAGATCCAATAAGTGCTGAGTGTACCATTTTTCTCATGAGAAATAGATTCATATCAATTAGTATAAATGAAATCTGAGATCTGAGTCAATAAATTTGACTCGAAAAACTATGTAACAATATAATACATTTAAATGTCATATTTTAGATTAGAATTAATACAAAATCTAGTCTTTTGGATGCAAAGATCTATTCGAAGCCTTGCTTGTTCTATATGTAGAATATCATTGGGTTGATTTCAAATGCACAAATATACTTGTCTCACTGCAAATTGTTTTTGATTTTATATTAATAACATAAGGTCTGAATGGCTTATTAATCTGTTCATATTTTGTTGTTGGTTATTTTCTTTGTAGCAGACTCTGCACAAGTCTGGGGCCAGAAGAATTGGAATAACCTCTCTTCCTCCAATGGGATGCCTACCAGCTGCCATCACCCTCTTCGGACACGGCAGTAACGAGTGTGTAACTCGCCTGAACCAGGACTCTCACCTGTACAACCGCAAGCTCAACAGTACAGTAAACAGATTAGGAGCCAAGCTGCCGGGGCTGAAAATTGCAGTGTTTGACATCTACACTGCTGTGTTAGACATCGTTAAGCACCCTTCTGACAATGGTAAAGATTCCCAATTCAATTTTCACTCGTTAGTTTCTCACAAGGATTTTGCTCAAAAAATGATGTGAATGTGGTCAGAGAGGGTTTCTCTATCTTTTCTGGGATAGAAAACTATTTGGGTCGATGTTTCTGGCCACAATTTTTCTCTAGAAGCTCTTTTTTCTAATTAATATGGATAGTAGAAGAAGCCCGAGTTCTCTGATAAATGCTTTTTTACCCCCAAAATTGCAGGGTTTGCAGAGACCAGAAGGGCTTGTTGTGGAACAGGTACAATTGAAACGTCGATTCTCTGCAATGCAAATTCTATTGGAACATGTGCCAATGCTTCCTCCTATGTTTTCTGGGACAGTTTCCATCCCACGCAGGCTGCCAACGAGGTGCTTAGCAGTTCACTTATTCTTCAAGGGATAGCACTTATTTTCTAAATATTATGTTGTGGCACTTATGTTCAAGTATATGTACTACTGAAGTTTTACATATTATATGGCAGTAAAATGTGTAATGAATGTGAAAAAGCACTCTTAAAGAGATAAGAGGGTCTTTTCAGTAATTTGTTGTTAATTTTTCGTTGTCATGGTGTGAGAAAGCAGAGCAGAAGAAATGTGATGCAAAATAGTGATGCCAACTATCATTTGAACACTTTCAGGGACATAAAAATAATTATGTATGTTTTAAAGTTATTTCTATCTTTTGTTATTTTTAAAATCGAGGAATTGATTTTTAGGTGGATCTGTAAAGTGAAGTTTTAACATATACCATTATAACTTTTCTTCATATTATCTTTCATTCATACAAGATAAATTTAGATGAATCAAACACACTTATTGAATGAATTGACTGTCCAATCAAACTTTGAAGAATTCTTTTATATAGCTGAAAAAAGATTTAGATTAAGTTTTGTAGTCCACAAAATACAGATGTGGGTTTTTGGGTATTTCAATTAGATTTTTTTGACATAACTCAAAGTAAATCTTATACGAAACTACCAAATCATAGCTCAAAACAGCAGACATACCATGATGTGGCGCAGATACAACTGGGCTCACCTACAAAAGAATTCAACTCCGTGCAGTAGTGTCTGGATTCTGTGTTTTTTAACTCATCTTTTGTCTGACAAAGTTTACTCCTGCGAGGCACATGGGAAACTGCCTTAAGAGATTATTGTGAGTTACATGAGAGTGTCGAAGGATGTAAACATACCATGTACCTAGTGGGGCAGCTACGGACACAACTGTTCCACAACTGACCCACTTACATGCAAGAAATTCAATGCACTACAATTTTTAGTTTAAAATTTATTTTGAATTGTCTTCCATGATTGCAAGGTGCTACTCAAAGAGAGAGGTTACCTTAGTGGGTACGTTTTGACCGCAGTCAAAATTATATAGTTTGTTTCAGATAGGGGTTTGCAAGACGAATTTTGCTAAAATCTTGTTTAAGAAAGATGTTAAAGTCATTAAAAAATTGTTATTGAGAGTAGGAGGTACAAAATTTTATGATTTTGAAAGTTTCAAATAAGAGTTAGATAAGATGAGTTTTGCTGTCTTAAAAGGAACCACATCGACTTATAAGATGAGTTTTGCTGTCTTATACGAAACCACATTGACTTATAAGATAGATTTTGCTATGTCTTATGTGTGAGAAACCTCACTTAAAAAATTGTTATTGAGAGTAGGAGGTACAAAATTTTATGATTTTGAAAGTTTCAAATAAGAGTTAGATAAGATGAGTTTTGCTGTCTTAAAAGGAACCACATCGACTTATAAGATGAGTTTTGCTGTCTTATACGAAACCACATTGACTTATAAGATAAGTTTTGCTATGTCTTATGTGTGAGAAACCTCACTAAAGAATGTGAATTATAAGAGACATTAAGTAAATTATTAAATAATGTAATTGAGAGTAAGGAGGTGTAGGATTTTAGTATTGTTATAAAATTTGAAGACATGAAAGATATGCAATGCATCATGTTTGGGTGTAGTATTTGTGGATAATTAATGTAATTCTTGAATGTTATTGATTGATAGCGCTCTTAATGCGATTTTTAGATGGTTCACAAATGTTTTTTTGTCTCAAGATATGTACTTAAATATGATATCATAGACATTTAATTTAAATATCTTTGGGTTTGTCTTTTTGTAGCAAACCTCCAATAGTATTAATTAGGTATGCAATAGTCCCAAAAGTAAATTGCCTTCCAAGTACACATGTTTTAAAAGACTGCAATAACAAATGACTTAATTGTGACGTGCAAACAAATTTGCATCTTCCATATTAAATGCACAAGGATTAGTAACAAGCTTGTTATGGAGCACACAAAATATCCAAATTCCATAAATTATTATCATATTTGATTGTGGAGCACATTATACATCTTCCATAATAATAACACCAATTCATTAAGAAAAATCAATAATCCTAACCCTAAATAACTATAGGAGTGTTTATTTTATCTACAATAAATAACCCTTATTTTACACTGTGATGAAATCATTATTTCCTCTACAATAAATAACACTCATTGTATCATGTGTTGAAATCTTTATTTCCCCTTGTAATAAATAATCCCCATTTAATTAGTTGTTCAAATCCTTAATTTGAGCTATATCAATGTTTTAAGAATTAAACTTCCTTAACCAAAAGTCAAATTGCCATGTCAGATTCACAAAATTTGAAGACAAAACACATGCAATGTAGAATGCATAGGTGTGTATTTGTTAGTGATTGATACAATTCTTGAATGTTGTTGCTTTATAATGCACTTAATGTGATCTTTTAAAGATGGTTTACAAGTGATTTTGAGTTTCTTAGGACTTGACCCTAAATATGATATCATTGGCATTTAATTGGAATATATTGGTGTGAAAGTTGATTGGTACCAATTTTCCATAAGGGTTGGCATGGGATGGTAAGAAATGCCTAAAAATGGAAGATACAAACTTGAGCATGATTTTGTCCAAGGGATAGAATTGTACCTACATGATCTAGTCCCAAAGTAGGAATAGATGAAAGGAGATTTAGTATGGATAAATGTGGATCAATATAAGTTAATGGAGTGTTGGTTTTAGTTTAATTTTGAATTGTACAAAAAATAGGTTGGATTAAGAACTAGGATAGCATATTATAATGTGAGACTAAAGTGAGTGCTAAACTAGAGGATAAAAGGGCAATGCATATACTTTTCTCTACATTATGCCCTTACTTTGGTATGTGTGTGACATATGAATCATAAGTTCTAAAGTGAAGGATACAATAATTAGAGCAACAAACATATTGAAAAAGCATATGTGATTTTGACAATGCCTCTTGATTTCTTCATGCTTAAGGTAAAGCTACATCTTTGAACTTGCACACATACACTTGAAGAGGGCTTAGTAGCACTTGCACAAAACATAAAAAATTATAATCATTTTACATTCATGTAATTGTATCATACATTAGATGTAAAAGCAACAATAAAAGAGTAGAGAAGAGTTTATAAGGTTGTGGTATAGGGCCCACAAAGTTGTTACTTTAACTAAAAGGGGCGATGTAGGACTCATGAAAATGTTGTTGAGAAATTAGGTAAACACAATGATAACATCATCAATAACGATCACATTCCATTAGGAATGCATTGATAAACCATGAGGTGGAAAGAGAGTAGTAATAAAAATATGTAAACTACAACAACATTGCTATATGCAAAGAATATCTTTTCAAGTAAAAAACCCAACCACCGAAGGTAACAAAAGTTCATTAAATCTCAAACAATGGATTATATCAACACATGTTCCTTCCATAAAGTAGCTTTTTAATAGAGTAACCTTCCTTATATCTTAAATAATACAAATTCCATGCAAAGTCTTCAATGTACAGACTTCTAAGGAGGCCAAAAGATATTATAACACAATAATATAGGCCCAAAAATGGTCCCAAGATACGATAAATATTCTAACAAACCACTACATAATACTTTGTGCACAAGTATCTTTGACCTAGGTATCCATAATGTGAAATTGCAACTCCCAAACACTCCCCATTGAGCATTAATTATACCTCACCCACAAAAAAGGAATATGCTCCACTATTTGTCAAGTTTGAACTTCCAGATATAACCCCTTATTTAGTGACCACTTGCAACAATATTTCCAAATCATTAGAGAATAAATAAATAAATGTCCCCACCCTCACATAGGTGTCCCATTTTCCTATTGCATGGTTCTTGGAGTTATATACATTATTTACCATCTATGAACATTAAATGACCATTTACTAACAATTATTCTCATGCTATCTCCATCAAGGCATCTATGCATGCACAACAACATGCTTTGTCCTTTGTGCCTTCCTCCTTGAAGGCTATGGACAAGCACACTCCCATAGGTAAACTTCTTTTGTTATGATTTCACAACCTCCAGTGGTGTCGGTTCCTTCTATTGTGTCAAGCACAAGAAAAGGAAAGGTGCATGTGTTAATGAAATCTAAGCCTCAAGTTTTCCAACTGCTAGCTTTTCCTACAATCCCTTGCCCTACCTTGTATGGTAACGGAAAGCATACAACTGGAGTTGGTTCTTCTTGTGTTGTTCCTATATCTTGGCCCTTGAGGCCTCCTCTCATTTCCCCACTTGCTTCAAAAGTAAAGAAAGGAGAGGAGCCTATGGTCAAGACTCTGGTCTATGTTTTTATAGCCCTTCTTGTCCCTCCCCAAGAGCTTATCCTGTCGTCAACAATGACCACAAAGGCTACTCCTTTAGTGGAGAAAAATACCCTAGGTTCTTCTTAGGTTTTTATTTTTTGTTTTTTATAATTGTTGAAACCGACTTATGCATGAGCGTAAGCATTGACAACAGGCATTGGCCTGGGAGCATGATACCTTGCAGAAGACTGAGGGTGACCCTTCTATCTCTATCTTTGCTTAACACTATTGGTCCCATTTCCATTCCTGCTTTTGTTCCTATTGCTTTAGTTTTACTTCTGGCTTCCTCGATGAACCTTGATGAACCTTGCCCTAAGAGGGTACGGGTATTCATCGCTCCCTCTTCGAAGCCTACCCTGATCACTTCTCTACCTAACCTTCCTCCTTTTCTAAGCCCATGGATATGTCTCACATGAAGGTCATATCTACAATGTGATAGGGAGGGGATTGGAGGAATCACTCACTGATTCCTGCTCTAGGTCTTGCTTGTAAGACCTCCTTGGTGCCTTGCTTCACCACCTTAACCTATAGGACCCTTTTCTTGATCAGTTTCGCCTGGTTCTCTTGGCCAACCCCACTACCATCACAATTCCAACCAACCAAGTCAATCTTGGTGCTATATCTCTAACTCTTCCTTAGCCTTTAATCTACCCTAAGACTAACAATAACTCCAAAGTTTGAATTTTGATTTGCAGGGGTGTGGAGGTGTTTCTATTCATTTCAATCCATCCAATTTTGGTTCTTGAGGTTCCTCCTAGCTCCATTTCTTGGTCGCTTTCACCAAACCCTCATTTAGGGTTAAAAAAAAGCTACTAGCCTAAGAGCCCCAATTAGGTCTCCTTCTCCGAGAAAACTAGTTGACTCTCTCAATGTCTCCAAAGAACCACCAATCTTTCTTTGGCTTTCCTGCTTCAAATGGACACCTCTCAAGGATTTTTGAGGTCTTGGGTCTTAACTGCCCGTACAACGCCTCCACTTGAAAATGGACAAAAACTAGGGTTTTTAAGCCCTTTCTTGGCTGCTCACAAACTGTCAAGTCTTTCACTGACCAAATGAGTTGGTGGAGGTTCCTCCTATTTTCCAGACCTTGGAAAGACTCATGTCTGCCTTCTCAAAAAGGAAAATCAACAAGAAACAGTCACCCTTGCAAGTTATGTGCTTAACACTCAAGTCTTCCTAGTCGGGCACCTTCCTGGCTCGCCTACGGCAAGACTTTGCCAACAGCTCCTGTGCTCACACAAACCCTAAAACCTACCATATTTACACACATGGAGTCTAGTCACTATTCCCAAAGGGCCGTACAATTTGTACGGTGGGAAAGTGAGCTAATACCCCATTTTCTCAAAACTGTCTGGTTCAGACCAGCAACAGTGTGGAATCAAATTTATTTACAAACAGTGATTAAAAATGAACAAAGGAACTAATCAATGGAACACAAAGCTTGAAGACTAACAAATCTACATCCTACTTTAGTTACAGTGCCTGATCAATCCATTAAAGCAGTACTTCAAACAAAACTCAGAAAACTAACACACAAAACACATTGTTTTCTTGATTTCAAAAACTTCAATCATAACAAAGATGCTTCCAAACCCAATTCCATGTCGAGGTCCTCTTTAAATATGGCCTCTAAAATATTTAAGCTCGGCCTTAACCACTCCTTGGCCGCTTGTATGCTAATCCTATTATGGGAAAGTTGCAAAATGGAACATTTTGCAACTTCTTGCTAATTTCCTAGAAACTGAGTAAAAGGATTCCAAATCTCATGAAACCTTCCAAACATCAATCTAATGATCAAACTTAGTCCTAAGCTATCTCATCTATCCAATGGTCAACATGATCTTCATGGTAACATACTAAAGATAAAAATTCAAAAACTAGATTGCCTAATTGCCTAGTGTTTCCTAGTGTCCCTTAGGTGCTCCTGCACCACAATGACTCCCTCTATTTCCCCCTTTCCTTTTGCTTTTGATGTGAGGATTCCACATTCTCCTCTTAATCACAAATCAAAGCACATCCTCACTCCAAACGACAGTCTTAAAAATCCTTCTTTGTCTTCTTCATCCCATTCTAGTCTGGTTTGTTTTGCTCTTATGATGGAAGAATCTCCTTCCTTGGAGTTTGTCATTGTCCCTCTTTCAAAGGTTGACAATGACTCCCTAATTTCCCAGCCTTCTCCTATTCAGTCACTGCACTCCACTCTAGAGAAGTGAATGTTTGACTTGGAGGATATTTTGACTCTATCATCCATCTTTTCTAGATCAATGATGCTAACCTCACAAAATCTTGTCGATGGGGACATTGAAGCGACCTCCTCCTTGGCTCTTGTTGTAGGTGAGTCACTTGACACTGCTCTCATTGTCCTCCCTCTACAAGCTTGTCGACCCCCCCCTTACAATGATTTTGATTAGGAGCAAGATGAGTTATTAGAGGTGCTTGACTAGAGAAGTACCTCTTCTTATCTTTAGATGAGATTTGTGTGTTTGTTTGTGTTCTCCCTATAATTTTTTGTTTATGTTTGTGCTCTCCTCTAGAGGACCCTTGATACACTTATAAGTAGTTGAATATAGGAGAGAGAAAATATTTTATAACTTCTATATGTTTCATCATTCTTCTATTTGTTGTAAATTAATTTTCTTTTCACACTGGGGATGATGCAAAGCATAGGGGCATTTAGGCCTCTTCCATATTGACCTGGATTTTTATTTATCTTCATGTGCTTTTCTTCTCATTCTAATCTATTTGGGGGGTGATGAAAATTCATATACTTTACACTATATATATATATATATATATAAATTTATGATCAGTTCCAACCCTGAATACTTGGATCCCCCTATGCTTTCAATCTCTTTATCTCTGCTTTTTCTTGATGTTGTGGATTCTATATGTTATCCCTCATGCGATAACATTCCATGGATTCATCTCGCTATGTATGTCATGACACAACATCTCTCCATCTATCTATCTTCTCCTTAGAATGGCTTGTGCTCCTTGGAGTAGCACATATCATTCTAAGGGGGGGCTATCATGTCAATTTTTTTCTTATTTTTCAAAATTATGTATGTCTTAAAAATCTTGATGTCTTATGATCTTGTCGTCTAGCTTGGGGAAACTTGACTAGATTTGTCTTTTATCCTAATCTCGTCATCTAGTTTGAGGGAAACCTGACTAGACTTGTCTTTTTTGTGACTATCTTGTAACATAGTTTGTAGCATCAACATGTCTATCAACTTGTCATATGATATCTAGCATAACACAACTTGCTAGCCATACCTATCAATGCCATCTTTATATTTGATAAAATTTATCGTGTACATATTTTCTCACTTTTTCACCTAATGTGTTTGTCTGTAGCTAACATGTTTGTGGTGAATTTTTAGTTAGCTTTGCAAGATAGAAGACTGTTGAGAATAGGATGTCATTTAATTGCAATCCTAAATATATTTCATGTATCTCCTAAGTCCTTGAAAAGTGTTCCCCAACACTAGGATTAGAAAGAGATTAAATTTGAATGAAATGAACATGTAAATTGACATTTGTGATTATTCCTAAATGATAGGAACATGTGGAGACATCCAAGAAGAGATCCTACAAGATAGGAGCACATGGGACACCCACATGGAAGATGGAACCCACCTTGCTTTAGTTAACTGTTTGGAGGATTGATAACACTTCGGTAATGCATGTTTTGATCCTAAAAATTAGGGATTGATATTTACATGAGTGGAGTGGCACTATCAGTTCAATACCATTTCAGTTCAGTTATGGTTCATTATCTTCAGTTGCATGTAGTTATTTTGAGTTGAATGCTACTTAACTTGAGTTGCATAACTAATGACTTCAATTACATGACATATAACAGATGGATACTTTCAGTTAAGTGGGGATGATCAATCATGCATAATGTTTGCATGAATTGATGGAGATATATGTTTTAGTTAACTAAGATTGACTTGGGACTACCTTAAGCGCCCAAGTTGGCATCTTTCAGTTAACACCTTTAGCATGAGAAGATATTTACAAGGCTCAGTCAAGTGGTCCCATTCTTAGGCACCAACTTTGAGGTGAAGTTTGCATGATATCTTCTTGACCAAATTTCAGTTAAGTGTTTAGTTTGGGGCACCTAAATTGAGGAAGACTTTGGTTTGACTTCAGATTACATTGTGGAACTCTACTTGCCCAATCTAGGGGTAGATTTTTGCGAGGAGCTTTATGCTCTTATATTGTACAACTCTTATGAATTTACATGCTCATATTATTGTCTATTAATTGCAGCAAGTTTATGAGAGTTCTATGAGAGTTTATTGCAGGTTGTGAAGAAGGATTGTTGAAGGCAAAGAAGCATATCAATCAAGGATTGATATAGTATTATTGTAATATCAAGTTCTAAGGTTAAATAATACAAGCACTATTGATTATGGTGGAGTTTTTTTTCTCGAAAGGGTTTCTCCATGTATATGTTGTGTCACTTCTATCTCCTTGTCTCATTCTTCTACAATCTTTTGTCTCTTTCTACAATTGGTAAAATTGATCTAAATAGATTAATCATACACAAAGAATTGTGACAAAGAACACTTAATTATATCTATAGTCTCATAGTTTTACAAGTTTTAAGCTACAATATTACCTTCATTTTCAACATTTCGTATCAGAGCCAATGGTTGGTTAGGGTTTGGGACGCCTTTCTCTTAAAAGTCTGAAGGTTTTTGGTTGTAGTGGGATCTTTTACTATTTTGTTATTGCAGATTTGGAAAAGAAGTGTGTTACAATGAGTTCTACTTCTCATCTCGATATTGAAAGATTCAATGGATCTAGTTATGAGATGTGGAAACTAAAAATGGAGGATCTCCTTGAAGAGTGAGATCAGTGGTTAGTTGTTTGTAATGAGACAAAGTCATCTACAATGATGTCAGGTGAGGATTGGGATAAGATTGATAAGAAGGCAAGAGGGACCATAAGGTTATGTCTTGTTGATGTTGTTCTCTTGAATGTCTCAGATGAAGCTACCACATATAAATTGTGGAAGAGGATAGGTGATATCTATCAAACCAAAAGTCTTACTAATAAGTTGTATATGAAAAAACAGTTGTATTCTTTAAAGATGAAAGATGGTGATTTTTTTGCACATCATTTAAATACTTTCAATTTAATTCTAAGTCAGTTAGCATCTATAGATGTAAAGCTAGAAGATGAAGATAAATGCATTTTGTTACTTTGTTCTTTACTAGAGCCTTTGGAAAATCTAATTATTGCTATCAGTGGTAGTGGCACAGATCCTAAGATGGATAATATAATTCGTACTCTCCTATCAAAGGAGATGAGGAGGAAGTCTAAAATGGGATCCCAATATGCCTTGTTTGTAAGAGGCAGGCCTAAGGAAAAGGAACCTAAGGGATACAAGAAAGGAAAGGGTAAGTCCAAAGGATGGTCTAAAACCCTTGGTAAGAGTAAGGTAAAGTGTTGGAATTGTGGGAAATTGGGACACGTAAAGAAGGATTGTAAGAACAAGAAAAAGAGTTTTGATGCTTCTACAAAGAAATCCTCGGATGATGGTAATGATGCATTGATTATTTCATCTAAAAATGTTAGTGACGACTCTTGGCTTATTGATTCAGGTTGCTCCTATCATTTGACTCGTAATAAGGAGTGGTTCACTAAGTATACTACATATGATGGAGGAAATTTCTTCTTTGGAGATAATAGCACAACAAAGATTGCAGGAAAAGGAGAGGTAAAGTTGTGTTTCATTGATGGTAGGGTTAAGACCCTTAACGATGTTTTACATATTCCATGACTTGCTAGAAATCTACTTTTTGTATCTAAGTTCAATGATTCTGAAATGCATGTGACATTTGATTAAGGTGATTGCAAATTGGTGAAAGGGAATATGGTGGTTGCTAAAGGATCTTGGATTGGGACTTTTTTTAAGCTTGATACCTCCAATTTGAATAAATCAACCAATGTAATTGAAGCTAAAAATACATGTATGTTGTGGTACCATAGATTGGGCCACATTGGTGAAAAAGGTCTTAGGACCATTCTTAATAAGAAATTGGTTGATGGTATTCCTAATTATAATATTGGCAAAAATAATTTCTGTGAGCATTGTGTGTTTCAAAAGCAATCTAGATCTTCATTTCCTAATGGAACAAATAAAGCTAAAGGATTATTAGACATTATTCATTTAGATGTTATGGGTCTTGTGGATATTGACTCTATTGGAAAATCTAGATATTATGTCACATTTATTGATGATGTCTCAAATTACACTTGGATCTATTTTATGCATAACAAATCTGATGTGTTCAATAAGTTTAAAGAATTTAAGGCTTTAGTTGAGAAACAATCAGATCATAAGATAAAAGTGTTGAGATCAGATAATGGTGGTGAATATTATTCTAAGGAATTTGATGATTATTGTAAGCATGCAGGAATTATGAGACAAAAAACTATTCCATATACACCTCAACAAAATGGAATAACAAAAAGGATGAACTAAACCTTAATGGAAAGAGCTAGGAGTATGTTAAGTAGTGCTAAGCTAGATCGGTGCCTTTGGGCTGAGGTTGTAAGTATTTCTTGTTATTTAATCAATAGATCTCCTAGTTCATCTATTGAAGATAAAACCCCTTATGAAATGTGGTTAGGTAGGAAACCTAGTGTTGCACATTTAAGGATCTTTGGTTGTGAGGCTTTTGTTCATGTGCCTAAAGAAAAGTGGTCTAAGTTGGATCCAAAAGCACAGAAATGCATATTCATAGGTTATGGTGAAAATGTAAAAGGTTACAAGCTTTGGAATCCTCTAACCCAAAAAATTACTTTATCTAGAGATGTGATTTTCAAGGAATTTAGATCTTATACAGGAGAAGAACAACCAAAGGAGAAGGATACTTCTCGAACAGTGCATTTTGAGATAAATACTAAGAAGCATGAAGATGCACATGTTGAAGAATAATTGGATGGATTGGATGAGGAGAGTTCACAGAGTTCTAAGATAGATGCTCATGATGAGCATATTGAGGAACAAGAAGAACCTTCTTTGAGAAGATCCACAAGACAATAGAATCCTGTTGATAGGTATAGACCACCTGATTTCTGTTGTATATTTGCTTTGATGAGTACAAATGATGAACCTCTATATCTTATAGGGAAGCTGTGTCTTCAGATGAGAACAAGCTTTAGTCACAAGCTATGCATGGGGAAATTGTTTCCTTGGATACTTGTGACACATGGGATCTTGAGAGTTTTCCGAAAGGAAGAAAGGCCATTCGTTGTAAATGGATCTTTAAAAAGAAAATTGGAGCATATGGTAATCTTGAAAGGTAAAAGGCTAGATTAGTAGCCAAGGGCTACTCCCAAAGAAAGGGAGTTGAATTTAATTAAATCTTCTCTCGTGTTGCTAAATTAACTTCTATTAGATTATTTTTATCTATTGTTGCTACTTATGATTTTGAGATAGAGCAAATGGATGTGAAAAATGCTTTCTTACATGGGAATCTTGATGAAGAGATTTATATGAGGCAACCTAATGGTTTATTTGTAAAAGGAAAAGAATTATTGGTTTGTAGGTTAAAGAGATCTTTATATGGATTGAAATAGTCACCTAGAATGTGGTACTAGAAGTTTGATGCTTTTGCATTGAAAATTGGTTGTGTTAGGAGTGAGGAAAATCATTGTGTTTACATAAAATTTATTGATGATCAAATTTTAATTATTATCTTGTATTTTGATGACATGTTGTTTATTGGTAACAACAAGGTAATGATCAAAGAATTGAAAGCACAAATCTCTAGCAAATTTGAGATGAAAGATCTAGGGGCTGCAAAATATATCCTTCGTATGGAGATCAATAGAGATAGAGGTAACATAAAGCTTTGCTTAAGTCAACGCAACTATGTTGATACTATTTTGAAACAGTTTAACATGCATGATAGTAAGCCATTTAATATTCCTTTACCAGTTGGCACAAAGTGAAGTTTAGACATGGGTCCTAAATCTGATTTTGATGATGAGGAAATAGTTGAGATTCCATATGCTAGTGTAGTTGGTAGTTTGATGTATGCAATGGTCTATACAAGGCCAAATATAGTCCAAGCAGTGAGAGTTCTAAGTAGGTTTATGTCTAACCTTGGTAAAGAACATTGGACTTATGTTAAGAGGGTGTTTAGATATTTATGAGGTACTTCTGATTACTGTTTGTTTTATCATGGTGCTATTGATATTATGCATAGATCATTGGACATACAGGGTTTTGTTGATTCAAATTGGGTAGGAGACTTGGATGGTCGGAGGTCAACAAGTGGCTGTGTTTACTTTGTTTGGAGTTGTGGTTAGTTGGATGAGTAAGATGCAACCCACAATTGCTTTGTCCACCATAGAAGCAGAGTACATGGCTACTACACATGCCTCTAAAGAGGCAGTTTGCTTACATAGACTTGGGAAAGGTATTGGTTTTAATTGCAAGAAAAATAGACTTGAATGTAATAGTCAGAGTGTTATTTGTTTAGCCAAAAATCCTATGTATCATGCTTGTACCAAGCATGTTGATGTTTAGTATCACTTTTTGCGAGAAATGGTTGCGAGTGGGAAGGTATTGATTGAGAAAGTTGACACTTTGATCAATGTTGCAAATTATCTTACGAAACCAGTTCCTACAGATAAGTTCTCTTGGTGCAAGAAGGCCATTGGCATCAAGTCTTGTATTTGATTTATAATAATGATTCCTTGTTTAGAATAATTGCAATGTATAATGTCAAGTGGGAGAATGTTGGGAATAGGATTCCATTTAATTGCAATCCTAAACATATTTCATGTATCTTGTAAGTCCTTGGAAGGTGTTTCCCAACACTAGTATTAGAAAGAGATTAAATTCAAATGAAATGAACATGTAAATTGACATTTGTGATTATTCCTAAATGATAGGAACATGTGGGGACGTCCAAGAAGAGATCCTACAAGATAGGAGCACATGGGGTGCCCACATGGAAGGTGGAACCCGTCTTGCTTCAGTTAACTGTTTGGAGGATTGATAACACTTCAGTAATGCATGTTTTGATTCTACAAATTAGGAATTGATATTTACATGAGTGGAGTGGCACTATTAGTTCAATATCAGTTCAATTCAGTTATGATTTAGTTATCTTCAGTTGCATGTAGTTATTTTGAGTTGAATGCTAGTTGACTTGAGTTGCATGACTAATGAATTCAGTTGCATGATAGATAACAGCTGGATACTTTCAATTAAGTGGGGATGATCAATCATGCATAATGTTTTCATGAATCGATGGAGAGATATGTTTCAGTTAACTAAGATTGACTTGGGACCACCTTGGGCACCCATGTTGGCATCTTTTAGTTAATACCTTTTGCATGAGAAGATATTTACAAAGCTCAGTCAAGTGAGCAATTTCTTGGGTGCCAACTTTGAGGTGAAGTTTGCATGATATCTTCTTGACCAAAGTTCAGCTAAGTGTTTAGTTTGGGGTGCCTAAATTGAGGAAGACTTTGGTTTAACTTCATATTACATTGTGGAACTCTACTTGCTCAATCTAGGTGTATATTTTTGTGAGGAGCTTTATGCTCCTGTATCGTTCAACTCTTATGAGTTTACATGCTCATATTATTGTCTATTAATTGCAACTAGTGTATGAGAGTTTATTGCAGGTTGTGAAGAAGGATTGTTGAAGGAAAGGAAGCATATCAATCAAGGATTGATATAGTATTATTGTAATCTTGTTCTATGGTTAAATAATACAAGCACTATTGATTCTGGTGGACCTTTTTCTCGAAATAGTTTCTCCACATATATGTTGTGTCACTTCTATCTCCTTGTCTCATTCTTCTGCAATCTTTTGTCTCTTTCTACAATTGGTAAAAATGATCTAAATAGATTAATCATACACATAAAATTGTGACAAAGAACACTTAATTAGATCTACAGTCTCATAGTTTTACAAGTTTTAAGCTACAATATTACCTTCATTTTCAACAAAGACCCATGTCCTCTTCGTGTCTTGGCTAAAATTTTCAATCGCATTTACTGAATTGAAGAATTGCATCCTCTTCATCCTAGGGATATTCTCTTCAATCTCTTTATCTCTTTACTTTAGCTCACATTTTCTAGAATGCACATGCTTGCTAAAGTGGGGGAAAAATGTAAAGTCATAAGTTACATCCTATGCAATTTCGCATTCCATAAACCTCCCCTTTAGATAAATTAAATTTAATAATGCAATGTCCCTTTTTCCTAGCCTTAATTTTATCCTTAACTTGTTTTTTCTTGGTCGTTAAAGTGATTTTATGTCTCGAATGAACACACACTGTGCAAATGTCTAGGTGTTGTGCTAAGATCTCGAATAGATTCCTGATTGCAGTAGTCATTGAGACATTATGGTTCTTTCCTACTAGAACGTAAAACCTTTGCTAGTTCACAAGCACATTTGGTTGACCCTTGCATGCATATACTTTCATAAAACACTTCATTTTCAATCCATTCCTTCAATTCCTTCAACTCTTGGACTCATTCTCTCATTCTCAGTCATTCCCTCAATCTTTCTTGTTCTTCCTACATCATACCAACTTAATTTTTCTATTTTCTTTCTCACAAAAGGAACTTTATGTTGTTCTTTCAAGCTTGAAGATCACAGTCACTCCCTTTCGACATTCTCATCTTGCTAAAGGAGGGTAACTGTAATATATTTATTGCATTATCGCTTTATTTAGTTAGCATGTTATTCTAGCATATTTGTCTCTTCTTTTATCATATTTATTTCATTTTATTTCTATCTCGTCTAGCTATCCGTGGAGGTGGAGACACCAAAGCGGGGGTTTGACTAAGGAAAGCCCCTAAAAAACCCTAACATTTTCTCTCAGTTTTATGTGTGCAAATACTAAAGACATTTCATTACTAGAGGCTTCATTACTTGGTTTGTTGTGAGTGTCTTCTTTTTTCTTCTCTTGTTTTATCCTTCACATCTCATTTAGTTTACTTTACTTCTATCAGTTTTTGTTATTTTTTCGTAATCTTAAAAGTTCTTAGTAATCAAAACAGTAGTGGTTAATTTGTTGTCTTTTGGTATACTCTTGGTTTTCGGTCCATATGAGATTCTAGCACACCATAGGGACATCTGCGTACCACACTATCGTCCTTGGCCAAGAGCTCGTCAGACTATCTAGAAGACCTCTGTGACCTGCTCCTTCTACTTCTGAACTCTCACCTTTTATTTCTACATGACATAAACAATTACCTTATATCATCTTATACCATCACCCGAGCTTTGATATTTGAGATAGTTGAGGGCTATTCACTTCTTGAGACCTCATTGTCTTGAGGGTGTCAAATTCCCTCCTCTACACATTCATGCTATGATAGAAAATGGTGAGGTAAAAGGCTTAGACTACTACAATATGAAAACATGAAATTGTATGCAAATCTAAAATTAAGTTGGCTTAATATGGAATTACCATGTAGAGATTCAACTTCTTTATGATGCTTAAATTAGCCACTTAACATGCTTAATAAATCCACCTTAGATGAACTTACAACAAAAATAAAATAAATATTACATCACCATAAAATAGTATCAATAAAGAGGCACAGATCGACAACCATTAGAAGATCATCTCACAACATAATATTTACATGGAAAAACCCTTTCGATAAAAGATCCACCAAGAAAAGAGGATAAGAAAGTATTATCTTAACATGCAATATTACAATACATTCACTTCCATCACTCCTTCCGTGTCTTCAATGCAACATTACCCATCTACAAAATTTTCACTCTAACTCATCTTATTCATTTCTACCATCATAACCCCTATTTATATAGCATTTTCACCCTCTAAATGAGGTAACTAAGTTGGTTATCATATCCCAATGCCTCCCTTGGATAAATTCAAGCATTTAATTTATAGGATAGTGTCAGTTGGAATCATTTTACTCACCTACCTAATTGGGACACTTGGTTTTTGTTAGTTTCTAGCCAACCTAGTGGTTATTTTTTATGAACACAAGTTGTTTTATCTTTAATAATAGACACAAGGTGACAAAAAAAAAATCATAACAACCTCATGGGAATTTGAACAACCAAAACAAATTTATCCTCCAAGATTCCTTCTAATAAATATTAAATCATTGTCGATAAGAATAGTTAAACTGGCTTCCATTAAAACATTAATTACTATACCAATAAAACTTAATTACTATAAGAGTAAAACCTTGATGGCAAAAAATAATTACCATTGACGGTGAATTCCTCATCCTTTATATATGATTTACAAACAATATTAGGATTAATTATATGAAATAGTACTTAGAAGGTTCATGGAATCTTAATCCTAACATTCTCCCACTTGACATCATACATTATAAATACATCTATTGGAAAACTAACAAAGGGAAAACACCCTTAGCCAACATTGCACCACTTGATTCTTCAACATGATCTCATCCTCCAAAAAGATACTTGCAATAGCAACAAAAAATAACCACCATCTTAAGATAGAACTCCTCTCATCCTCCATCATGTCAATCTATGATAAGATAAGAACCATTCTAAGGTGAAACATACAAATTGTCACTAAATATTGCATAAATCTATATATGAACACAATCATAAAATTCAAATAGTAAGAGAAATCTTTGAGTAGCTACCTTACTCATAATAGTTGTAATAATAATCACAAGATTGTCAACTCATCCAATCTAACCATACCTCAAAGCAAGGTAAATAAATTATCATAGGTAGAACTTCATGTCATCAACACATCAACCAAAACTGCAATCAAGTCTCTGTATATCCACCAATTTAATCATCCATCCTCCTATCTCAATGCAAAATACCAATGCACAAATGACCATAAACAAGGCCAATTAACTAAGTATGCATAAATGTTGAATTAATATGCAGATATAAAAAATCCACATTTGAGTCTTCAATGTGAACAATGGGTAAAAACAACCCACTAAAATTTTACATTTCTTATGTTTCAAATAGTGAAAGATGCAAACTCATCATCACATTAGTAACCTACAAATTGAGAAAACTAAAAGGATATCCGAACAATGAAAAATATACATATCCAAAAACACCCACTACATGGATAATGTAAAATCTAAATATAGATCAAGGCATACCAAGTCTACCTATAACACTCACATAGAGGACATGGCTTACTCCTCTATTACATAGTGTTAAGGAAAAATAAAAGGATATGCATGAAACATCTCTTATTACTAATATCCAAATAACTCTCCCAATTCCTCTAAACCAATTAAGAAAGAAATCAAGGAGCTACCAAATTAATGCCAACAATAATGAAGTACAAAAAACAACACTTGAATCCATAGTAACCTCTACTTCATAGACATCAAAACCTTCAAGAAGAAGATAATAAACTAGGAAAGAGATAACCTACAAATCAAGACATATTCTTGTACAACAGTAACATGTGCCAAGTTGTGTAAATTAAAATCCCCTCCATCATTCTCAAATTGAAAGGGTATCAACATCTAACATTCACATTATGATGAAAACAAACAATAGATGTAAACCCCTTAAACTAAAGGTACATCAAATAAACCAATAATTTACACCAATAAAGGGAATTTGCCTAAATGCACACACCATTTCCTATACCTCTTCAAACAAGTTCTCAAAAATAGTTCCATGGCCCAAGATAAAAAAAATAAGGAGAACAAAATCCATAGAACCATGTAGCTACTTCTCAACAAGCCCTTAGAACTTTCACATTCAAGACTAATTCACAAGAGATGACAATATACAATTTAAAAAATGCATTTTATATTTAGGTGAATGAAATCTCTTAGATCATTCACATGCCGAGTAGACCTAGAGTTGGATACAAAATTATCTTGTGCATACAACACCAAGGAATAAAATATCGTTATAAAGGGAAACCTTCTCATTACGTCCATAGTGGACTCACATCCATATCTAGGTGTAAGCTGCTTGGTATTTTTGTTGAAAAAACTCATAAGAAGTAACCATTCAAACACATATATTTAAGTACAAGAGATATTGAACCTCACCCAAGTCTCTCTAGTATCCATGAGCATCCACCAATCTATCCATGCCAACTTCAAATACAACTTGCAAAGTCATGAAGCTCCAAGAAAATATAATACTCAAAACCAAAGAGAACTAACTAGACCACTATCAAAGCTCCAACTATAGAATTAGGAACATATCATGATCTAACATCTTCTTAAAATAAGATCATATGATCCAATGAATATATCCTACTCCCAAGAGCACCTATATTATGCCAAAAATCTAACTCATGATCAAGAGTACATCATGACACTATATACCATCCATCCTTTAAACCAAGGATCATCTATCAAAATTGATGAGTCATAAATATGACACCTTGCCAAATAATCCAAGAGTCATCCATAGTAAACTAGGATACCAACATCTCTTCAAATAATATGAGGACCAATCATCCTCTATCAATAGAACCAAAGATGTCAATGAAATATCACTACAACCTAAGGAATAATCCAAGAGCTACTTATGACACCAACAACCATTACAAAAGATCATCCATACTCTAATAAAAAAAATCCATGGCTTACAACAACTTAGAACCAAGATCTTGAAACAAAGAAGATATAATACACTATGTAACTGCACAAAACTCCCACTAAAATTGATACTAAGCTATTCATGACATCATGACCAACATCATTTCCAAAACTCTACTGAAAGTGAATAGACCTTATCATGCACCATAGATTGCTACTATAGATTCTAATGAACAAGTATAATAGGTACTCCAAAAAAAATTATTTGTTTCATTGCAATAAACATATTGATGTAACCAAGGTGACCAAGAATAGGCCTACCAAACATAATCCACATTAGATAATTTACAAGATCTTCATGTATGCAATATCTCAAAGGAGAAATACATAATCAATGTTCCAAACTCATATAACTAAATAAATAAATTCAACACTACATCAATATCATGTAGAACAAAGGTAACTAGATATAACATGTAGATTTCCAAGACTCAAACACTAGGATAACTGTGAAACCTAATTTGCTAAACAAATCCATATAATAGTAACCATAGATCAATAAAAACACAACAAGAAGCCTTACAAATCTATAATTGTTTCCACCTAGGCTCTAAGAGTTTGAACACAATCTTTCCACTAATCTACAAACCTACAAAACCATATCTATAAATTTGAATCCACTTAAACATTTAAAAATTCACACAATCAAATATGTCATATGAAACAATGGAATACCCTAGATCTACAAATCCATATCCTTTTGAAATAGGAAAAGTGTAAAACATACATATCTAAATAACATGAATATGAAAAAAAGAAAATAAGTTGTTTAGGAGTATCCAAATCATAGAAATACCAACTCTACAACCCACATACAATTAGTGGAAAATAATCCAATTCTTTCATATAACTAGGGACTAAATCCATGAATCCAACATAAGCACTCCATACAGTAATCCAAATAGTAGGTGTTTTCCTATGCGACCAAGGGGTCAAAAACACCCACCCAACATGAAAACCCTTTCACTACACATGACCATAAGGTAAAGGAACATAATTACCATGTAAGAGGATAGTCACATATTTCCAAACAAAAGCTCAAGGTCACAACCATGCAAGGAGAAAACACGTGACCAACTCTATGAAAAATAAGATCCTCAACCATGAGCTTCCATTACCTATCATAGATCCCATAGACTATATCTATTTGAGTGTTAGATACCATGGTTTCCAATCTCACATATCTAAAAAATAATGTTAACACACAAAACATCCACTACAATCCACAAGCCTTCAAAAATCCCTTAAACAAATCTAGCTCTGATACCAAATATTGGTTAAGAGAACATTCTCTAATCCAATTGTTAATCATGAAAGCTACATTCATGCTATGATATTGATTGGTGAGATACACGGTTTAGATTACTACAATATGAAATATGAAATTGTATGCAAATCTGAAATTAAGTTGCCTTAATATGGAATTACCTTGTAGAGATTTAACTTCTTTATGATGTTTAAATCAACCATTTTAACATGTTTAATAAATCTACCTTATATGAACTTAAAATAACAATAAAATAAAGATAACATCACTATAAGATAGCAACAACAAAGAGGTACAAATCAAAAACCATCAAAAGACCATCTCACAACACAAGGTTTATGTGGAGAAACAATTTTGAGAAACAACCCCACCGAAAAGATGCCAACCATGTATTATCTGCAAATGTAAGATTACAATTCATTCACTTCCATCACTATTTCTATGTCTTTAATCCAACAAAACATGTGTATAGAGTTTTCACTCTAACTCATCATATTCATTTCCACCACCATCATCCCTATTTATATAGCATTTTCACCCTCTAAATGGGGCAACCAAGTTGGTTATCATATCCCAATGCCTCCCTTAGATAAATCCAAACATTTAATGTATAAGATAATGTATGTTGCAACCATTTTACTCACCTACTTGATTTGGACACCTGGTTGTTGCTAATTTCTAACCAACTTGGTGATTCTTGCTTATAACCACAAGTTGTTTTATCTTTAATAATAGCCACACAAGTTGAAAAAACAACATCATGATGACCTCAAGGAAAATTGAATACCCAAAACAACATTATCCTCAAATATTCCTTCCCAATAAATAGTAAATCACTATCAATAAAAAATAGTTATTGAACCCAATAAAACAATTAATTACTATACTAGTAAAACTTAATTACCATAATAGTTAAACCTTGATGGTAACAAATTCTTAGTGTTGATGGTGAATCCATCTCTTATAAACGATTTGCAAACAATATTAGAAGCAATTATATGACATAGGATTTACAAGGTTGATGACACCTTAATCCTACAAACTGGGATGTGGATGGTTTCTTTTAGTGAATTATTTTGAATTTGACTTTGAGATTAGTTCACTTCTTGGTGTGTATGGTTTTAGTACAAGTGATTTATGATATGATTAATTATTAGTTATCGATTATAGATTTATTATGATTATCTAACAATACTACTAAGGTATTTTGTGGCAAGTGTATTTTGCAACGTAGGAGGAAGGTGAATTAGGTCTTGGTATTGAAGTATTTCACCCGTGGAAATAATTAATTAATCAATTAAATTAGATAGTTTTATTAATTAAAAATAAATAAATTAATAAAGATGATTAATTTATGAGTGTATACATTTTTTTAATCTAATTAATTTATAAAATGAAATAAATTAGATATAACCTTATTTATTTTAAATATTTAAATATAAAAATGAAAATTACAAATGAAAATTTATAAAAACTAGCACCTGCACCTAAAAGAGGTTCAAGGATTAAGGGTATAGCTTTTTTCCACTAAGATAAATCTAGATCTTTTCTTTAGAGATATTGGGTATTTATTTGATTTTGGTTTTTTGAAGATTTCACATGATATTTTGGAAGACTTTCCTATTAAATGATAACTAATTTACCAACAATTGAAACTTGGTTTTCGGAAACTCAAGAGTGGTTTAATGGTGAATAAATCTTGTCTTCAGATGTGAGACAAGTTCATCAATCAATTTTGGACTTGCAAGTTCACACAGGGAAAATCTATTGACTAATAAATTATCATATTTATTATATTTAAGAATTCAAGATAAATAATTTCTTAAAATTAGTTTATGGATAGATTTTATAATTAAATATATATATATTTTTAATAGTATATTTTATAATACATCTTTGGGCGATAAAAATAGCTCTATCACAAGTCATATCCTTGTCCTCAAGCATATATCACTATCTATGAAAATTTAGAACAAAATTGTGAGGCTTTCATATGAGTAGTTTGATTTAAAGGCGAAATCCTAGGGTTTTAGAGCATATCTCTACACGCATTGAAAGAGATGTCAAACATATTTTATGATCACATGATTCCAAAATTTTGGGTTTTAGACATATCATCATGCAAAGGTTTTATCTTCAATTTTATCAAATTGAAGCCATCAATTATCTATGGTTAAGGCTTCAAGATTCATTAGAGGATATATGAGGTATCAGTGAAAAAGTTGCTTCAAAATCACAAAGGATTGTTACTTTTGGTAGTAGTAGTTTTTAGTGGTCTTATTTCTAGTGTGAGTTGAGGGCTTATTTTTAGGTCTTAAGCATTTCACTTTAAAGCATAAGTTTTCGGGATAAAAATATGATTATTTTGAAGTTTTAAAATTTTGGTATCTTGTATTTTATAAATAAGTGTTTTGAACACATAAATTCTTAATGATAGTTGATGCTACACTCATGTTAAAATATCATTCGATGTGTTATTTGTGTTTGCTTTATTATTATTTTAATGATATTGATTAATTAGATTGAAACTAAATGATTAGATCAAACTTTGTATTAAAGTTGTTCATTCATCTAAATGATAGCTTTGCATGCAACATAAGTTCTTAAAATTTTATGTCATCTTGTATTCAAATTTATTTTCTCTTTCCAAATTGTATATGCACTGTATTGCTAGTCTTTATTTTAAGAAATAAGAAGTTGCCTTGTTTGTCCTTAGAGTTAGTTGCTTTAATCCATACATCTAGAAAATCTCATTTGTGAGACAAGTTGTAATCAGTCTTGTACTCATACTTGAAACCAAAAAACAAGCGAATAGATAGTTATTTCATTTTATGCAAAATCCCCCCAAAAAATATTGTATAGTGTGAATTCTATAGCTTAATGTCTAGGGTAGTTTAAATTTGAGAGAGATTCCCTTTACAAATCGAAGAGAAATTTTATCTCATATACTATTTTAATTTGAGTTGTTTAAAAAAAGACATTAAAATATTAACACATATCAAAATGATTTCAAACATGTGGCATGCAATTTCAAATATTAATCTTTATTTCAATTTATACACCTATCTTCTTTTCAAATTTATAAGTAACATTATACACAGAATTTTAATATAATTATATTTGTTCATGTAAATATAATAAATAATAAGCTCTTTTATATAATGTTATAAAACAAAAATCATAAGAACTCTTTGAGATTTATCCTATCCTTGAAAGTCATGTCTGTTCTCTTCATCTTGACACTGCTATTGTAATTGTGCAGCTCTAAGGATTATTCCAACTTAGGCTATTTTTAATCTTTTACATTTTTGACATATTGATATGCATTATCAACAAAATATTGCCAAAGGCATCAGCAAGATATGTTCTTACTACTGCATCCTATTTCTCTATGATATTACATGAAGGGAAATGCTTTAAAGAGCACAGATGTTGAAACTTGAAACTTTTTAATCATGGCATTTCATCAAACTTGATATGGGTTAGTGGAAGCCATTTAGAAGCAGATATAAAATCATCAGCATTGAATGAACTTGCTTGCTTATCTGAAAGTTGTTTAGACCAATTCACTCTTTCTGAAACTTTGCTTCCAGGGCCTTCACTCTGAAACTCTCCCATGAATACTTTATCCAGGGGCAGGTCTTCACTGGGTGTAAGCCATCCAGTCGGATGTATAACTTTGGACAGATGTGAATGGATGAAAACTGTGGAAGAGTATTGCTTTAATGGTGTCCCCAAGTAAGTAGAAAAGTTCCCTGTTGAAAGGAGCTCAGGGGTTCCATCAACCTTGCACTTCTGAAATGAAAATCCTGTGTTCTGATTGGGATCAGATTTGACCTGTGCTGTGCAGGTATTGTTTTGACCCGGAAGGGGCTTCAAGGCCACAAGCCTGCAATTCTGAAAAATTGCAGCAGAATTGCCAAAGATGAAATCCACAGTACCAAATATTGTACATTCCTTATAGAATTGACGAAAAGTGTGGGAATAAAGAGTTCCTTCATATCCCTTGATAGTGCAGTTGTAGAAGGCTGTTTGATCTGCACTTACTCGAAGAGCAACTGCTTGCATTTTCTTTGGGCCTGATGTGTTTTCTATACTCAAATCTCGAGCAATGAATCCATTGCCATCAACAGCTTCAGCATTAAAACAGCTTGTGTCAGTTCTATGGCGAATAATTTTACAAGGGGGCAAGCGAATGCCTTTAAAAGAGTGTCAAACTATAATTATTGAAAGACAAATAACACCAAAACAAGAGTTTGTTATTTTTCATAAGGAAATAGTAAAATGATCAAGTGAATCTGATACAAAGCTAGGCATTTCGGTTGAGTATAACCATCACATACTTCCCAGGTGGAAATTGATAAAGATTCTTATCCCAATTTGAACCTGGGACCTGTTCTCAAGAGCTACAGCTTACCGACTACTTGATGTAGATTAATATAATCTCTAATCATTCTGAGTCTGTCATGATCATGACACATTAACTTGAGCAGGGATTGAACCAAATCGAACTAAAATCAATCCGACCTTCAAAACTTGCTGAGTCTGGCAAAGTTTCGTTTGTTTGGGAGAGAATTGCCGATTTAAAGCATAAGACTCAATTGTTGCAAATTTCTACAGAGAGGGAGCATTGATCTTGCTGAGTCTCAGCAGAATCCAAGGGTGAGTACTATGATCTATCTAATTCTTAAGCAAAACAAAACAATAGATGAATGTTTGTTTATGACAGTTAATTAACATTACGAGAAGGTCAACTAACATATTAGACGAAGCTATTCTAGTAAATGTAATGAACAGAATAAGGAGCTCTAGAGAGAGGGAAAGGAAGACAAGGCTAGGCTTTTCCATCTGTAGAATGAAATTGTATCATAACAGGAAAATGAAAATTTTCATCAAAGCTAGAAGGAGAACCTACAAACTGGATACACCATCTTTGTCTGAAAATGCAACTAAGAGCGGAAAGAAAACAAGGGCTTTAGGCCTCTTATAAGAATACTATTCTTGATGGTCCAGGCCAAGAAGTATAATGAGAAGTCCCTCATAAATAGGTGGGATAGATTCAAAATTCTCTGAAACAATTTGGCTTCAAGCCACCTCGACTTGCTGATTATGCTGCTGTTATTGGGCTGTCTGTCCTGTCTGTCTCACCCTTAACTCTGCTGATGTGGGTTTGCTGGTTTACTGTTGTTTTGCCCACTTTGTGTGGTCTGTTTGTTGTCCATGTTGTTTGTGTGTCTATGATTCCAGTCGAAAACATTTACTTATAATTAAAAACAAATCATTAAATTAATTTTTAAAATATAAAAAATATCATAATTAATTATATATAAAGAAAAAAAAGAGACTACCATGAAAACAGGATTTTAAAAGGTTATATATATTAGTGATAGGTTATATATATAATTATTGTTTAGTTAATATCACAAAAATAAACAAAAATATAACATATCTCAATATTCAACTATCATCCACCCATATACTGCACCATGTGGGTACCTTGAGAATGAGTTTTAAAGATCCAAGCTGAACCCACATTTCTCTACAAGATCAGACCTGATGTGTAACCTTCACTTTAGTTCAATGGTGTGATTCAAGTGGTGAAAATATAGAGGCTTTCTGTTTACACTGTTGTGTCACCATTTTACACTCCAATGGAGAAGGTCTGAATGGTTCTTAAAAAAATAAAATTTAACTTAAATGAAGCAATGAGAATGTTTTTTTTTTGTTCAATGTTTTTTATAGCCTCTACATCCAGCCAGACTTAACAAAATTAAGAGTGCTTATTGCAATGGACAAAATGAACTTATTGCAAACTTATAGATTTAGTTTTCTCGTGGAAAGTATGAAACAAATTTAAAGACTCGCATGGTTGAATCAAATGATTTTGCTCAACATTCTTGGAAAAATCATTTGATACGCTTCATGAATGTTCTGTATTGCAAAATTTAATTGTTTCAATGTTGTTCTTCTTCCAGTATCTATTTCTTAAGCCCCTCCCATGACATGTTTTGTAGTTTGTAATCATCCCTCATGAGAGTTAAGAAATTACTATATGGTGTCAAACGATTCTCCAGTACTAGGGTGCACATCTTCTTAATCATTTGAAAAGACTCCACCTTGAGCCACAAGCTTGGCCCTAAGCTCTCCCTACTTGTTTAGATAGATGAAGATAGTGTACTCAAGGGCTTTCTGGGATGTCAAACCAAGAAAATATAATTGTTTCAATGATTTTTCTTCTTCCAATAGCTATTTATTAAGCACCTCCCATAACATGTTTTGTAGTTTGTAGTCACCCCTCGTGAGAGTTAAGAAATTACTATATGGTGTCCAACAATTCTCCAATACTAGGCTGTACATCCGCTCATCATCCTTCCAAGAGTCTTCACTTAGATCCACACGCTTGGCCCTATACTCTTTCAACTTATTCAAATAGATGAAGATATTGTGCTCATCCTTGTGAGACTACTTAGTGTCATATTTAGATACGCCAATTGATATGTTACTAATCTCATGCATCTTCTTTCAATTCCTTCCAAATCTAGTATGGAGTGTCCCACTTAGTGAGTAGTGAGTTGCATCCTAATTGGAGCATTGGCATACTTCACTAAAATTTCTTTGGCTTTCTAACAATTCAATCCATGTTGATACTACAGTAAACTATCATTCAACAACTAAAGTGTTATTGGATCATAACTAAACAAATTCCAAAATGCGCACTCAAGCATAAGGGTTATCGTGTCGTATTTCTGCTCAAACAAGTTCTCTTCTCATTGCCAATGAAAACAAACAAATCCACGGTGACCATTTCCAAGTGTGGTGGGTTTCAAGTTTGCAATATTTTCCCACAATACTCTTAGAAGAAGCCCTTGTCACTCTCACATTTTGAAATACCATACTTCTAATATACCACACTTTCTAATATATCAAAACCACTTAATATACTAGACCTTCCAATATAGCACAATGGTAGATGGGAGAGAGTGGTACGAAGAAGTAGAGAGTTATGATGAATCAAACTATTGTGTGAAAGGTCTTGAGTTTAATTAATGGAGTATTTGCTCACAAAAGGTAGTTTAGAGCAAGAAGGCATGGCCAACAACCCTTTGACACTATGATTCCCCTACGTCAAATCTATGGCCTGATGACAAATCATTTAGAGGAGAAAGTAAGAGAGGAGAGAGAAGAAACTAGAGGAAGAATTTGTTTTGAATTTTGTGGGTTTTTCTTTTAGAACTAAGTAGGGATAACAACATGCTAAAAAAGTAAAACTAAATACATAAAACATTGACAATAAACTACATAATAACAGCTCAAATCACAAGAGAAGTACCTTAATAGAAATGCCCTCAAAATTGCATCGGAAGGCACATTACGTGAAATCCAACTACAACAATGTGTAGAGATTGAAAAAAGCGTGAACAATAAGAAAGTTCCATGTGGCCAAAGTTATCACCTTTGGAAAATCTTCTCAACATGTACACTAGCTCTCAAGGGTTGGCCATAAGATAATGACCTAGAACTAAGGGGTAAACTTAGCACGTTTCAACATTTAACTAAGTCCTATAGTAAAGGAGTGGGACTTAAAAGGGAGTGGGACTTGAAAGGGTTATGTAATATGTTTAAATTAAAATTTGTTATAAAAGGTTTTGAAAACATTAGACCTCTATTGTGGGTGGCACAACTTTCACAAAGCTAGTCACTCCCATGCATCAACACTACGTGCCAAACTTATTGGGTGTCTACCATTACATAGATAGCCCATGTACCCTCACTTGATCCACACCACCATTCAAACCAAAATAATGATGTTTCCTAAGATGTTTGTATGGTAGCATAGAGAGCTCCCTAAGTTTCGAGGTCATGCTAAACAATATTGTCTTGTGCAATGCCAAATGCTATTGGTGCAGCTTGTTCCACACTCCAACTGCAAACTCTTAGTGTCTTTCACCAAAAGCATAGTCCTAGAAGTCCAAAGCTAGCTTCCAAATTGATGAATGGTACCTAGATCCATGCATGTCGTATACTACTGAGTTGCCAAACTGCCCCTTATGCACCCTACCAATGATGGTGTACCCGGTATAGGCAAATTTCTACCTTATATAAACAAAAAGTGGCCTCCATGCCATGGCTTGCAAATTGCTAGATTAGACTTCAAACCAGTCATGTTGGGGTTATAGTAACCTTCAATACACCAAAAGATTGAAAATGATGCCAAAAAAAATAGAGCAGTGCACAAACACTCAAATCTCTACAACTCACCACAACAAGATAGTGCAAAAAACACAAAGCCAAAATGTCACCACAAAAAGGGTAAATGCAGATCTGAAATTACCTCAAATCTGAAATGAATACCTTGCTACTTAATTTGTTTTATGTTTATGTTTTGTTACAAACTTATGACTTAGCTGGTTGTTTTCTTTTTGAGGTTGTGCTTTTGTGGCTATTTCCTTTTTGAGGCTATGGTTTTGTACTTGTTTCCTTTTTGGGGGTCCACATTGATACTTGATGCTTCTTTTCCAGGCTAGGCTGGTTTGGATGGCTTTTTGGACATGATTCCATACTACTCGCAATTTTTTGAGGATTGGTTGTATTTCTTTTACCTTGGTATTAATATAGGGGAGAGGGGCCCATAATGGAGCAGGGTCCAATAGTGGGGATAGAAGTAGTCCTCAGTGGGCCCCATAGTGGAGCACTTTAATATCCAATTGCAAAACACTTTTTATCCATGAAGTATGCAAATTGACAAATCATGTGATGCCACATCAGTGCACCAATAAAACATGGCTTAGTGCACCACTATCGGTCTCACTTTTTTTTGGGCCTTTTTGGATACCTCAACAAAAAGCATGCTGATGTGGCATCATATTTGATGATGTGGCCCTAAAATGAAATATAGAAGCACATGAGTTGCCAAATAAACTGTTGTACAAAATTGGGAGTGATTTGAAATTTCCACGTAAGATTTTGAGAAATGCAAAGTTAAGGTGCTCCACTATAGATCCCTCTCCCCTATAGCTCTTATGATCTTATCCATTAAAAAAAAATCAGGGAGAAACACATTCAGCAATATAGTCATATCAACTGATATCAAAACCTAACAATATGGCCTTCCCACGTATGAAATTTTCTGCATGTTTTCAAATTTCTGATTCCTATGTAACTACCATGTCCTTTGTATTTTTGAATTTTATGTTTGTTTCCAAAATTTCAGATGTCTACTTAGCAGTCTATGTCCTCTCTTTACAGCCAAGATACACATTGTGGCTATTACTAAATTTCAGATTACTGGGTAGAGTTGTGGCTATTACAAATTTCAGATTAGAGACATTCAAGGTTGCATATTTTAGATTTTAAGTTTTTTGTTTCAGGTTTCTTGATAGCTATTTGGACATATACAAAATCCAATTTGTACATAGTTTGGGGTCCTCGTGAACTAACCTTTTGATTCATAACTTTGTTCTTGTAATCACAACTTGTTATTAGTTTAACTTATATTGTATCATCATGCTTTGAATCTTTCCATCTTTATTTGATGGGTGAATGAAGCAAATCCAGCAAGCATTGTGCAGAAACCTGATGCGAGGCAGTTGCTAAGAGTTAACTGACAGCAACACTGGAAGAAATTTCAACTCCAACTTATACAGTAGATGACAAGCATGTTCCAATTATTGATCAAACCTCTCACTGTACCACACACCATCTCAATAATGTTTCTGTAGACACATAAAAATGACTTAAGCCTCCAAGTTCTATTTTCTCTATATTTCTTCCTAACATCATTAAATTATTTAATTATGTCATAGGGTCCAATTCAACTATTAATTAAATAATTTGTATTTATTTAATTAATTCATGTCTTTTATTCATCTTGATTATTTAAATACGTCACTAATTATCTAATGTCTTTATATAATTAAATAAATTCTTAATTATCCTTTGTCCATTATTTCCTCCTGATTATTTAAATAAATAAATTTTATATATTTATCTAAATACATCATTAATATCTTATGTGCTCTTATAATTAAATAAAAATAATTTATTTAATTATAGTCCAATTTGACATTCTCCTATCTCCTTGTCACATGCATTCTTGTCCCTTGATTTGATTCTTGACCACTCATTTCAAATTTGACCTAATGTTGCCTTAACCCTAGTTGTGGGTTGTCATATTCAATCTCAATCATTGATTCTAGGGCATTTGTCAATCTTCAATCTTGGCCATTCATGCAAAATTGCATTTTATATAAAAAGACAATTTTGCTCTCATTTTGTCACCTCATCTCTTGGCATTGTGACTTCATGCTTTCATCTTATGCACATCTTAGGAAATCTTGACATCTTGGCATTTAGGCTTGCTTACTAGTTGCATAGTTGCATAGTGTAGCATTTTAGATCAAATCCTTCAAAATTTGCTTAGGGCATTGGCATAGTCATAGGTTGCTCACACAAAATCTGAAGGCAAACTACATATTGCAGCAAATACAGAAGGTGCAATGGAGGTCAATCATGGAGGTTGAAGACATTTGGTAATATCTTTCTTGTTTCCATATTTTTCCTCCTTTGTGCTTCATTGTTTACTTTGGGTTTTTGTTTATTTATGCACTAATCTGCTAACCTGAATATTTCCCATAGTTACAGTTGCCACTTAGTAATTTGGCTTCTTCTACAAAATTAAGCTTACAGACTTCACTTCCTAGAAATGGATGATTCTCTTTCACCACCATCTCTTCAAGATTCTTGTGATACTAACCATGAGACACCATTCTCTCTTCAGATGGTTGTTTGTAGAACTCATGATGTAGATATTGTTTTGGAGACTATTATTCTTTTATAGAAAATTCAAGTTGTACGTCTTTTGCCCACCGCCTCACTACCTTTCTATCTTGTCTAGTGATTACATCCATAGGATAGGTCCATCAACACCAAGTCGAATCTGTTCCTATCTGATGTAACCGGCCATTAATGCTGCTTAATTCACTCTTTCTGTCAGTTTTTTTTTCTCAAATATTTTTAGGAGATTTTGTTGTGATTACAATTTGTGAGTTCATAACTGCTGTAGTGGAATATTCAGTAGTTTTTCTTGTTTAGGATAGCAGTTTATGTTTATTAGAGGGAGTGTGTTGCTGGGATGAGAGAAAAAGTTTTGGGAACTAGGCTGGGATAGCCAATTTGGAGGTGAATTTGCTGTTGTATTCAAGTTCAGAAGTAAAAGGATTTTTTTTCCTGTTGTTATCTTTTTGTATACTGCATTTTTTTTTTTCCCTTGTGAGTTAACAAAATATAGGGTAAATGATACTTGGAGTATTTGCATTAGTTGCTATACTATTTTTATTTTTATTTTGTTTAAATCCATTATAAGTGAGAGCAGACTATTGAACTTGTAGCAATAAAGGTTGTCTGTATCAGAATTGTATTATAACATTCACAGATGGTGGGAGTAGAGAACTCCTGAGGTCTTTTTAATAGCTTAGAGGAGAGCTGTGGGTATGGCTATGGATGCAGAGGTGGAGTTGTTTAATAATGTGAAAAAGAGAATGCCCAAGTTGGAAGAAGGAAGGCAAAAGGAAACAAAAGACAAGAAAAGGAAGTTGCAAAAATTATGATGAATGTTGGAGCAAAGTGAGGCAAGTAATAATGAGAAGACAGAGAAAAGGAAAGCTGAAACAAAGACATTCAAGGGTTGTGAAAGGGTGAAAAATATTTGTGGGAATAAACACTCACCTTGTGAGAAAGAGCTGTTCTCAAAGAGGAGGGCTATAGAGTCTAAGATTAGCCAAGGGATAGAATTGTTAGAACAGGGAATGATAAAATCTCTTTTAAGAGTTGGCAGAGTTACTAGTAGATGGAAGGTCCTTAAATGTGACTTGCAAAAAGTTTGAGAGAGAGGAGATAGATGAAGGGGATGAAGACATTGATCTGTGTTGCCCAGAAGAAAAGGAAAGTATCGATGATCACCTTGGAAGAGTAGAAGAGGTAGAAGACTAAAATGGACGAGGATGCATCCTATCACTGAAGATGGCCCAACATGTTGCAGCTGTGAAAGAAATCCACATTAGAGGTGAAACTGCAACAAAGATGGAGATCTAAAGGATGACATTGTGAAGAATGAATGTGAAGAGCATGCCAAAAGTTGACATGACGGCAAAAATAGATGAAAAGGAAAATGGGCTCTTAATAATCTGTGATAGGGCAACAAGCCATGAAAAAGATATATAATTGCAAAGGAGAATTGGAAAGCATGCTTAAATGGTATAATATAGAGAAGGAAGAATCACCTATGAGGATTTTTTATTCCCTTAACAGGCTTAACTTGATTACTATTTTTAATTGTTTATGTGTAGGTGCAACAGAAGGTTGGACACATGATGAGAATAGCCAAAATGGTTTTCGGTGTAGGAAGACCACTAGAGGTGGGTCTAAGCCATGTAATAGATATAAACTGCAAAGGAGAATTGGAAAGCATGCCTGAATGGTATAATATAGAGAAGGAAGAATCACCTGTAAGAATTTTTTATTTCCTTAACTTAATTACTATGTTTAATTATTTATGTGTAGGCGCAATAGAGGGTTGGACAAGCGATGAGAAGAGCCATAATGATTTTTGGTGGAGAAGACCACTAGAGGTGGGTCTAAGCCCACAAGAAGCTGGAAAAGTAGAAACAGAACAATTTAGCAGAGAAGAATGATGTATGATCCAACAAGAGGCTGGAAGCATAAGAAAAAATCATGTGGAAATTTGGAGAAGTACCTAACAAGGTGGAAGCGCAGGGCATGGCAATCAGGTTCTTGTGTTCTTTGAACTAGGATGTTCAAAATTTCTAAAAAGAAGGGGAGGATGATGTAACCAACTGTTAATGGTGATTAATTCCCTCTTTCGATCAGATTTTTTATGCTCAAATATTTTTAGCAGTTTTTGTTGTGACTACAGTTTGTGGGTTTTTACTTGCTGTAGTAGGGTATTTAGTAGTTTTCTTTTGTAAGATAGTAGTTTTTGTTTATTAGATGAAGTGTGTCGCTGAGATGAGAGAGAGCTTTGGGGACTGGGCTGGGATTGCCATTTTGGATGTTAATCTTTTGTTGTAGTCAAGTTGAGAAATAAAAAGGATTTGTTTTCTGCTGCTATCTTTCTCTATAATGCATTTGTTTCTTAGTCCATTGCGAGTTAAGAAATTAAAGGGCAGAGAATGCTTGGACTTTGGAGTATTTGCATTAGTTGCTATGCTGTGTTTTTTTTTGTTCAGTTTAAATCCATTATCAGTGAGAGCAGAGTATTGAACTTGCAGGAACAGAGGCTGTCTGCACCACTATCACTCTAGTTATAGTCGAATCTTCTTCCTTGGGCATATTTGTAATACAGCAAACTGATGATGAGCTTCATATCGCTCATCACATTCCTTAGTTGACAATATGTCCCATACTAACTGAGCTTTCTCACAGCTCTAAAATGGATTCTTTACAATTTTAGTATCAGTATCCTCTTCTCATGTTTCATTGCCTCCCATATTTTTTTCTGTTAAGCAGGGAGGACACCTATCTGAGTCATTTTCGGCAACTCTTATGATTAAGTTCTATAACCTGAAACAAAAGTTATCCCCAGTACAAGAATATCTCCTCAGTACAAAGATCTTCTTCAATGGAGATTAATAGTGTATGAAGAACTTTTTTCTTACACAAAACATTTCAATTTCTAGGATATTCCATTCCCAAGTGTTCCAATTTTTCTCATTTGACACTTACATTCATTTGTGGTCTCCTTTGTAGTCACTGTTTGTGGCTTACATGCATTGCACACTCCACTAGATTCCATTTTCTCATAGCTCATACCGCAGCTACAAGGTGGTTCTCGTCTATTAGGTGAAATTGAGGGCCATAAAATAATTGATGATTGAAAGATTGAAACAACTGTAGAAAGTGGATAAAAATAAATGGAAAGATAAGTGGACAGCCGCAACAAATTTTAAGGTGGATAGACATAAACAAGAATAGGTAGATAGATGGAAACAATAAATGACGTCGTAATATTTTTCTCTATATATAAGCCACGATTATAGTGAAGATGGGGAAAAACGTATTCAACAATATAGTAATACAAAAATAATATAATGAATATCCAATCACATCTTTCATACTTGGTCCTTGTGGCAAGGAACTTGGTAGCATCTAGTCCAATTGTTGGTAGTCTGGTTATATTTACTTCGTATTTTCTTGCACTGATTCCCTGTAATTATATGTGAGACTCTCTGTTTTGTTTCCAACTAGAGTATGAATTGAGTAATGTAAACTCTATTTATTGAAGGTTATGTCCAGTTAAGAAGTAACTCTAGAGCCTTCCCTATGGTATAATAACTCCAACTTTTCCAGTTGGATAGTGGAAACCATTGAATTGATAAAAAAAATTTTTGCTCAAGATTGAATCTAAAGTATTTGAAATCCTCCTAGGATGTGATCATCTATCCGCTATGATCCCATAAATTATCAATTTTTGTTATAGTTGACTACTTATTTTCTAGCTGACAGGCACAACGACTATGCTTTGTAACTCAACAGCTTGAAATAAAATGGAATAATCTCATCAATAGTCAAGAGGATATTGAAAACACTCCTACGTGATCACTAAGGCTACAAGTTCCCAATGATTTGAATATCTACAATGGAAAATGATAACAATAACCAGAAATCGCAGTAGACTGAGCAATAAAAAGAAATAACATACCTACAGTGGCTGATCTATAAACAGATAATCCAATTTGCACATTCTTGCTTCCAGAGATGATTGTTTTATTATTACCATCACCGATGAAGACAATGTTGGTCATTTTTTTCGAGATGATGACATTCTCCTCATAAACCCCAGCTTTAATATGAATCACATAGCTCTGGTTGGCACTCTGGGGAGCAGCATCTACTGCATCCTGAATTCTTGAGAAATTCCCACTCTCATCTAAGGCAACAACAACATCTGGGATTAGAGGTTTCTCCTCAAGCAAAAACCTCTGCTCTGTTTCCCAAACCCATCTCGGAAGCGGGGCGGAGTTGCCTACATCAGACAGTAACCGTCTTGAATGGGACGGACTTTCAGAATCCCCTACCAACATTGGAAAAGTCTTGATCAGTGCCAAAGAATTACTCAGCAACATAGACACATTCTTGCCCTGTTCCATTATGTAGCCTAACCCTTCGATATCACCTAATCCATCGAGACATGTAGTCTGGTATGTGAGAGATGAGCTTAACCATGTCTGCAAATCAGAAATATCATCGGAATTTGATTGCAACAACTTGGTTAGAGATGAATCCAACCCATCTAATGAATACTCAAGGAGCTCTACACAATCATTAAGAGCCAAGGATACAGTGTGATCCCCTTGATCCTGAATAAAGTTCTCCACACTCTGCATCGCACTATTGATTCCTTCCATGCCTATTCTGATCGATATGGCCACTAGTTTCAGGCTGCTTGCATTGCTGGCCCCAGGAAAAGAAGAAAGTGAATGAACACATATCACTGGATAAAGGGTATTACTGCAGACAGACTCTATGGCCTTTGTTCCAGATTGCACACTAGATGCTCCACTATGCTTGGAAAACACTTTTCCCAATCCAACTGCCAAACAAGCAATGGCAACTCCAAGGAAGAAGACCAACAAGCCCAAAAACATGTAATGTCTTTTCCCAAATCTCTTTGGCTTGATCTCATCTTGTCCTTGCTTTTCAATCTTCCCATAATTGTTCACACTAGTCTTCATATTTGCTAAGATTTTAATCGCTCACCTTTTTTTCCTATATCTGCATAGAAAGCTTCATTCTAATCTAATACAAAGTCAAAACTTCATCTATGGAATTTGTAACCTCCAATTCAGCATTATTCAAACTGGTTCTAAAGCAATAAACCACAAATCATTAATCATATCTACAAGCTTTGCTTAGCTGTGATAAAAAACTGCAAGTTATTAACCAGTTTACTTTCACCCACATTAAGTATCCAATTCCTTTTAGCTCGGCCACAATCATAAGATGCTAACCCACATACCATTAATCATATATATAAGCTCAACTATGATCAACCATTTATCAGTTCACCTTCACCAACCATAAATTACCCAACTCTCTTACCTTGGCAACAATCATAACGCCAAACAATCGAAATCACTCTGAACATATATTTCTTGTTTGTTATGGGCTTTACTCATGGACCCTACCAGAAAGAAAAGAGAAAAAACAAACCAGAAAAGAAAGGATGTTGAATGCCTTCGTGTACACTCTTCCATTCTGTCAAATTCTGATTCTGAATTCAAATCAGCTGTCGTAATGACAGACAATGCTCAGCTAGTCAACAGTAAACAATCAAAAGCAAATCCAAAACTCATAATTAGATGATCTGTCTTCTTTCTCATCATAAACGGTGAGCGTCTACTCATTCATCTGCAGCAGCAAATGACTCAAACAAGACTAAGTAATAGACCTTTTCCCCATTATGGTTTTGTTACTGACGTCTAAACCATTGATATATTACATCATCATGCATGTATACTCATCTCATTTTATTGGATTCTATGCTTGCCTAGAATTCTGTGCTCACAAATCTACGTATTGGTATCTCTTTTTTCCATATCGTATCCCAGTGGAAAAGTTACTTTAATCATTTGAAAAATGTGTGTAAATTCCTAACGGTCAAAACATTGAGGATGTCGGATTCTGAGGAATACTGGTTAATTTTAATAGAATGAATGTCTAGGAGGGAGTAAATTTGAAGCGCAGGCAAAACAAGTCAAACGCCCTGGGAAATCAAAATTGGTTCTTAGTCCCGATGAAATGAAATGAAATGAAATATTTTAATGACGTCCACGAGGCCAAAGAAGCCTATGGGACCCAAGATCAGCACCGGAACAACACACAGCACATCCCTAGACACAATGGAGGTGTCGTTCGAGATCAGCCCTTCGAGAGTGAATTTTGATGATGAAGTTTGCAATTTTGTCGAGTCTTGAATCTTCAAACAAGGTATTTAAATTGTCAACCTGCACCGCATCCCCATAGCTGGCCCGGATGTCTTTATAAGCTGAGCATTCTATGATAAAGTGCCATTCTGTCTCCACCATACCTTCGTTACAAAAGCGGCATATTCTATTTTCCCACTCTTCTTTAGGAACCTCCCACCTACCCGTTTCACACCTAAGATGGTGTGAACTAGTCCGCAATTGGGCTATCAACATTTTTGCTTTCCATTTGATATTCGCTCCTATATAAGCCTTTTCTTCATGGTCCCTTGTGGGATTGAATTCTTTGATATAATAATCCTTTTTACGCCCTGTTTTTTTCGTCCATATACCATATTTAAATTTTTCTCTCACATAATTTTTTATTTCTCCATTTGTGTTTGGACACTCATGCATCACAATATCCCATTTCTTCATCCACTTGATATTAAGTTTCATCCATGTGTTCTTTCTTCTAGTTAGCTCCTCTTTCATAATTAGCTTAGGCCATCTATGATCCTCCATATTCTGGACCTTCTTTAAGTAGCTTAATAACCGGGTCATCGCTGAGGCCTCCAGAGGAAAAGTACCGGTCTCAGCCAATAAAATTTCATAAGGCACTGCAGTCTTAAGCTTGAGGCTATTCAGAGGAAAAGTACCGGTCTCAGCCGATGAATTCTTCAAATGCATGCAACTTCCAATGTGAGCAACTGTTGTAATCAAGTCTATTGTCTTGAACTATTCTCCGGGTCAAATTTGAAGCTTTGGTGAGAAAATGATATATTCGTTCGGGCTTCGAGTTCCTGGTTTCAACTTATATGGAAAAATAATGTGTGGCATTCATTAAATAAATAATCAATCAAATAAATAAATGAATAATTTAAATGATTGTAGATTAATTGTTCAAGGATAATAAATGAAAGTGACGATATGTTTTTTATTAGGTTATTTATTAAAGTACAATTGTTTTGGAGATGTAATGAATAGGAGATGAGGTTGGGATTGTGCTTCTCACAAATTTAATGGAATGGATACCCCTAGTGTTTAGCTTTAAGCTAAAAGAAGTTGATTACTCATGTAACTCAGGTTCATACTCCCAATATCAAAGGGTTGCTAAAACAACCTAATGTTGTTATACTAAAAAAGAAGAATAAAAGGTGTCTAGTTTTAAATTTAATATAGACTATTATGATAGATTTTAGGAATCAATTTGTCATGATATCAAAAAATTAAAGTGTGTTGGACAACTATTGCAAAACTAGATATATGTCTATGAAACTATCTAGTTCACTTTTACAAGTGCAAAAGTGATATCTACAAGTGCTTAATTGAACCTATACACAAAATTGAGCATAGGGGTGCACATCTAAACTTCTTTAAATTGGACTTGCTACAAGTGCTTAATTGAACCTATACACAAAATTGAACATAGGGTTGCATATCTAAACTTCTTTAAATTGGACTTGCTACAAGTGCTTAATTGAACCTATACACAAAATTGAACATAGGGTTGCATAACCAAACTTCTTTAAATTGGACTTGTACAATGTGTGCACCTCTATGTCAATGACCCATATCTAGAAAAATGGTGTCTACAACTTATTCGAGAAGGATTTATTTCCTTTGGTCAAAACCTTGAGTAGGGTGATTCAACAACGATGGACAATAATCAAAGATAGTAGAAATCCATGCGATATGCTCATGTAGAATTTCGATGCAATGTTGGTGTAATACTTTTGTCTGTTTGTAATTGTTTTATAATATGGAAAATTAATCTAATGGAAAAGAACACAAGTCTTTTGAGATCAATTTCCATACATTACATTAGGATGAATCGACAACTCTAGAGACTATTTTGATTATCCTTTTAACAACTACTTATAACTAGAAATTAAAAATGAAAGAATAAAACATTCAATTACAATGTACAACATCCAGTTATAAAGAATTGGTGAAAATATATCTTCGCATAATACAAATTACAATCTAATTCCTATAGAAACAAAAAATACTAATCTTAGAGAGTCTTTTGTAGCTTTCTAGAAGCCTTTGTCTCGAACACTAGCACATGTGTAGATGTCCCTGCGACACATTGTCATCCTACCCAAACGTATGACTAAAAGTATAAAACGTCTAGAATTTATTGTTGTGTACATTGAAAGAGGAATAAAAAATCACAACGAACACAAAACATTCTTTATGAAAAAAAATGAAAAAGTTAACCATTGAAATGAAGGAAAAAATTAATAACAAAAAAATATATCGAGGAGAGATATAACTAGATTATGCCTCTCTTTTCAAAATATAACTTGCACATGAAAAGATAGAAGAATTTTTTTTTCGTTTGTTGTTAAAGGGGCTTGCCTTAATCAATCCATAATTTCAAAAAAAATTCCTCCACAACAACCAATATTTTTTAATAGTTGAGAAATATAAATATGATTGCTTCAAAATAAAAATACAAGTTGTGATATAAAATGACATAGTTGCATTATGTTAACACTTAAAAGATTTTAAAGCATCTTGTTGCAAGCAAGAGGTCATGAGGTCTAGTCTCCCCACAATTCTTGTTGTACCAGAGGGCGTGTCGCACCACTGTCATTGGTCACATGAAAAAAGTTTACCAGGTGCACTGTAGTTTATAGGGGGACAGATACCCAACTGATCCCTGTAGTTTAAAGAAAAAAAAAACACCTAAAAGCTTCAAATACCAACATAGAATGATGAACAAAAGAGGAAGGTAAAAACAAAATAAAACAAAATCACCTAGAAGCTAAAGAAAAAATTTGAGAAAATGTTATTGTGTCAACATTGTTGTTCTTCTCAATCCTACAAAGGTGGTAGCCAAAGACCTTCAAGAGAATATCATGCAAAATGAGACAAATTTTGTTGTATCATTAAAATGAGAGAATTTCTTGTCAAAATCATAGAGCCAAGCATGTGAGAGCCAAAAATCCCTTTCTTTCTTTCTTTTTTTTTGAAAAATAACAAGTTAGATAGATTTTGTTGAACGTGACTACATGTAGGAGTGTTACTTTCAAAATATCCAGAAGAAGATATTGCTCCAACGCCCACTAGAATCATGAATTTTGTGGGATGCAAGCATATCATGTAGACGTCCACATGTAGCCTTCTCTCTAGAAATTTTGGACTTAGAGAGATGGGAACATCATAAAATTATCAAGAATACAAGATTCAGGTGCTAATATTTATTAATTAAACTATTTCATATCAAAGGGCTACACGGAGGACATTATGTAGTGTGAAATTAAAAGAGTATGCAATTTTCAACACTACAATTGCTTTCTATGTGTGCTCAATAGATTCATAGATAGTTCCTCCATAATTCAAATGAATAACCTAGCTAATCCTTAAATACACCAACCTAGAGTATAATTTGAACTAATTCATGGTTGAGTTAGTCCATTACAACAAATAGCAAAGGGTGACAAGTTTCAATTTTTTTTTAAAATAATTTAAAAGTTCAAGTTTTATATCTACAGACATAAAAATTACTTAGATCAATTTTGCATTTGTGAATTTGATTCAAGGTGGGTAATGGTATTTTAGTAGGTGAGTACATATTCGTAGGATGTGTGGAGGTGGGGAAAATATAGGATAAGGTTATTTGTTGTTGATTTACACTCATAAATACATAAGGACAAACCAATCATTATGGTCCCAAAACATAAAGGGAAAAGGGCATATGGGTACATGATTTTCACCATTAAATTTATTCCCTACTTTGATTTGCATGTGAAGTATTATGAGGATGTGTCACACCCTTAATATTAGTGCATATAGGGTTATGAATATTCAACTTGTGGCTATCTTAACTCTTAATTATGTCATATTATCAATTATTATATTGTTATTTAATTAATTAGGTTGACCTAAGGCTTATATATAGGGCTATCTAAGTTGGTGTGGGTGATATACTAGGCATAAATAAGGTATACATAGGAGGTAGTGAGTCTTATTTCATCATCATATTGTGAATTGTGTTCTCATTGGAGATATTTGGAGGTTTTCCCCCTCAAAGTGGCTTGTTATTCTTAGTTATTGTCAAGTATTTGTAGCATATTTCCTATAATACTTTTCTATTGTGCAAGTTAATTCATTACAAGGGGTATCAGTGCATGATCTTGGCACTACAGAGGCAAGGAATTTTCTTAATATTGGAGGTCATTTTGGGAAGCACATGTCTCTCAAATTGTGGTGATTTTTTAAAAGGGTTTTTTACAAACACATTCAAGAAGCTACAGTCCATATTTCAAAGCATTTGGAGCAAAAATGAGTGATTTATTATAGAATTAAGGTTTCTACCCTATTTATTTGGAGAGTTCAAATTTCTCCCAAATACTAAAATATTGGTTGTTGATTTGTAGTGGATTTCTACAGAATTCCTAGAGGATCCTACATTCTAAATTGTAGAGAAATTGAAGCAAAATTAAGTGATTTATTACAAAATTAGGGTTTCTAATAAATTTCTCTCAAGGCTATAAAACACCTAATTTTTGGGAGATTTTTCTAGGCAAGTGTGACCTAGGCCCTATTAAGTTATAACAAAGCTTTTAGATTATTTTAAGTTTACTTGTATGATTTATTGTAGAATTATTTTCTACCATCATATGGCCTACAACAATGGGCAAAAAGAATGCTACCACATCTAGGAAATCTTCATATAAGGATGAGGAAGAAATTGAGGATATCAACCCGAATGATGAAATAAAAAAAAGTCATGTTGAAATTTCATCATTGGAGAAGAAGACGACTAAAGAAATTTCATCAATAAAAAGGGACATGCAAAACAATACAAGTGAATTAAAATCACTTATTTAGGGTATGAAGTCTAAGGGAGAAGATTCACCTAGTAAGGTGGAAGATAATGTTTTTGTTGGACATTAATTCTTTGAGCTTGACTCAGATTTCAAGAAGGATCACCCCTTTAATAATCCTATGCCTAGACAATTCATAACCAAGTTGGATATGAGAAAGTTCGATGGTAAGGATCCAACCAATTAACTTTTCCAAATGGATAAGTTCTTTGATTTTCATCACGTTCCTTGTTAATTGAAGGTGGATATGGCATCATTATACTTGGAACCAAATTAATTTATTTGGTATCATTGGTTATGCGATGAGAAGAGAAAGAAGGGTTGTATGTTAACATGACCAATTTTTCAAGAGGAACTTGCTACCCATTATGGAGATAACTTTATGGATAACTATTGAAACAACAAAAAATAGGGGGTGATTAATGAGGGTTCACCACAAAGGACCTATTTCCCTAATTTCATTCAAGGAAATGAGATTCAAACAATGAGATGACTAACAACCAAAAGGTGAGTCAAATCAAGGTATGAATCAACAAATTTCCTCTTTATGCAAGGATGGGGTATGAGCCAAATAACACTTTGGGGAGAGATTAAAACCATCAAACAAGCTCCAAAATTCAAGCTATAAAATACAAATGAAGGACAATATTCAAAACTATCAGAAAAAATAATCAAAAGGCAGATTTGGAAAGGGGAAAGTAATGTGTACCTTTCACCAAATGTCACCTTTTGAAGCTCACTGAGGACTCATTCACCCTATGATGAATGGGTCCTAGCTAGGGTTCTCTGAAATTTATTTTTGGGTTATCTTTTGCTATGTCTGCACTCCCAGATTCCCAAAATTCTCACTGTTAGATAGTCAAAAATAAATTTTGTAGAGTTTCCATGATATGAAAAAATTTCTTGCAACTTTCTTCAATTTTACTCTTCAAAAGATTTTTCACCTAAAATCTGCAATCACACATCAAAGAGAGAAAATAAAATGTTTGTTAGGTGAATGGGGGTTTGCCTTGGTCAAACCCTATTTTGGTAATTAAACCTTGAAATGAAATAGAAAAGCATGAAGTAATGATGAATGAAAAACTCTATGTAACTACTCACCAAACCTTTGTTTGAACCTTGGAATACAAATCTACAACTAGCATGAATTGGATTCAATGGATGTGGATCTTGATCATGAAACTTGACTTGAAACAATGCCTTTGATATGCTTGAATAGATCATGAACTCTACATCACCATATTAGCTCAAACAACATGCATGATGCAATAAATATTTGAAATGTTAATGGAATGTTGATTGTTGCAATAATCTTCAATAATTATGCCCTTAAATGCATTGAAAATGCTCTTGAATGCTCTCTTGATCATAAAAATTTTCTCTAGGATTTGAACACTTGAAAATCTAGGTGAAATTAAGTGAAATGATCTCTTATTTATACATATTTTAACATTAATTCTCAAAATTCAAATATCACAAGCTGACATCTAAATTGTGGATTTGAAATCATTAAAATACCACCAAAGACATAGTTTGAATTTAGGTCCTAGGTGCAAGTGAGGAGCCCTATGATGAATGGGTCCAAGGTCACTAACCTAGGACACACATTGCTCAATGTTAAACATTATGTTATGGTATTTATGAATTTCAAGTTTTATCCCTCAGAAATTGCAATTAATTAGACTTGGATTTGAATTAAAGGGGCCAATTAAGGAAAGTTAATCTCAAATGATTAATAAAACCCTAGATTAATGTGAAAGTATAAAGACACCTTACAACACCACAAATGAGACACAATCAAGTCCATTTTATTATTAATTATTCATTCCCAAATTAAGTGTGAAAAAGGGATACTTTTTCCTACACTATAACTACTTCCACCAACTCACTAATTTAAAGAAAATAGGTAAAGTCAAGGTCTATATTTAGAAATTTCAAACCCTTTATCTAAGAGTGGAGAATGTGACAAAATAAATTTTAAAGGAATTATTTTTAGGTGGTTTAAAGGATCACATAAAATATGAGGTATAATTGTTCCAACCACAATCCTTGTCACAAGCAATACTAATGGGAATACAAGTTGAGGAAAAGTTTTTGGAAAATAGCTAACAAGTGATTGTAAATGTAAGTGAAAGGAAATATCTTGCATATTCATTACCTTGACCTACTAGGTTGGCTCTACAATAAATTGAGGAGAAGAGAGAGAAAGGTTTGTGTTTTAATTGTGACAACAAATATAGTTGATTGCATAAATATAGTGAAAAGAAATTGTTCTATATTGAAGGTCCAAGTGAGGAAGAAGAAGAACCAATATTAGAGGGTGACATGGAGTCAAATGAGGAATCACATGATTCCCAACCAATAATTTCTTGTCACGCACTCTCAAGTTTTAGCACCCCACAAACTCTCAAAGTAGTGGACTTCTTAAATAAGTAGAAAGCAATAGTGTTGATTGACTTAGGTAGTACTCATAATTTCATCAACAAAAAGTTGGATACTCATCTAAATTATTTTATATATCCAACTCCAAAGTTTTAGGTCTTGATTGCAAATAGTGGTATTGTTAGTTGTTTGGGAAAATATCATATCATTAAATTATCCATGGGAGATTATCACCTTCATAGCCCAATGTATGCTATCTTGATGGGTGCAACCGATATTGTTTTGGGCTTTCAATGGCTTACTACTTTGGAAAAAATTGAGATGAACTTCCAAGAACTATTCATGATATTTCAATCAGAATGAAAGACAATAAAGCTAAGAGGGTTGAAGGAAAAGTCCCAACAAATGGTAAGTTCTCGTCAAATGCAAAATTTTCTTAAGAAAGGATTTGATGGATTTATGACCCAATTATGTTCATTATAAGTATATCCATCTAATTATCCACCCATATTGATTTACAAGAAATCATTAATCACCACCCAGTGGTTTTTAAAGATATTCCCAAAGGACTTTATCCTAAGAGGGATCATGATCATTCCATACAACTAGTTCTATGGAGCCAACCACCCAACATCAAGCCCTACAAGTACCCATATATACAAAAATGTGAGATTGAAAAGGTTGTGGAGGAGATGCTAGAGGAATTTATTATCAAGCATAGCCAAAGTGATTACTCCTCACTCATGGTGATGGTGCATAAGAAGGATGAAACTCGGTGCATGTTCGCAAACTATAGAGTGCTCAATAGATACACCATTACTATTCTATTCATTGATGATTTTCTAGATGAGTTGAATGGAGCTCTATATTTTACAAAGTTAGATCTTAGATCAACTTATCACAAAATTCAAATTAAGGAAGAAGATATTTCTAAGACAACATTTAGGAATCATGAAGGTCATTATGAGTTTTTGGTGATGTCATTTGGTCTTACTAATGCACCATCTACATTTCAAAGTTTAATGAAATACATCTTTAATAAATTCTTGAGGAAGTTTGTATTAGTGATCTTTGATGCTATATTGAGTTATAGCAAGACATTTTAAGAACACTTGTAACATGTAGATCAAGCATTACAAGTTCTTGAAGATCATTAACTCTGTAATAATTCATCCAAGTTTTCTTTTGGTCTCGACAAGGTGGAGTACTTGAGACACATAAATGCACATGGAGTAATGGTAGATCTTAAGAAAATTAAGGTATCATGGAATGAACTATTCCTAAAACCATTAAGAAATTGAGGAGTTTCTTGGGATTCATTGGATACTATAAAATATTTGTGAAGAATTATGGCCATATAGTAGAACCCCTCATAGGTTTATTGAAGAATGACTATTTTCATTGGAACAAGTCCACTAAGCAACATTTGAGAGATTGAAGTAGGCAATGTATACCACTCCAGTGTTGGTCACTCCAAATTTCACCAAGGATTTTATTGTGGAATGTGACGCTTTAGGAAATAGTATAGGAGTAGTTCTCATGCAAGAAGGTCGACCAATTTCTTTTGAGAGTCAACAATTAAAGCGTAAGAATCAACTCAAACTTATTTAGGAGAAGGAAATGCTAACTATTCTTCATGCAATAAAATAATGGATGCCTTATCTAATGGGTAGACACTTCAAGGTTAAGATAGATCATGATAGCCTAAAATATTTTTTGGAACAAATATTATCTTTTGAGGAGAAACAAAAATGGGTCACTAAGATGTTGAGATATGACTTTGAGATTTTATATAAGAAAGGGAAGGGAAATCTTGTGACATATGCACTTTCTTGGAAGGATGAGAATGATTACTATTTATAATTGTGTGTCATCTCAATATTATAAGTAGATTGGATGGTAGAAGACAAAGTAGAGTGGTAGAGTGATGTTTCTACAAGTAATCTCATTCAACAGTTACAAAGCGATCCTAGTAGTTTAGATAAGTTTTGTTGGGAGATACTCTATTGTATAAAGAGTGATTGTATCTCAATAATTCAAGATTTTTGAAGACATATCATCAAGTCAAGCAAGTTTTTTTTGGGAAGAGTTAAAAGGTGATGCTCAAAAATTTGTAGTTGAATGTTTGGTTTATTAAAGAAATAAAGGGGATACAATTAAGACATCGGGTCTCTTGCAACCCTTAGTTATTCCTAGCCAACATTGGGAAGAGTTATCCATGGACTTCATCATAGAACTTATAAAATATAAAGGTAATAATGTCATCATGGTAGTAGTAGACCATCTCACTAAATATGCACATTTCATTGCATTATCACATCCTTTTATAACAAGTATAATGGACAAATATTTTTTAGAGAATACAAAAAAGCTACATTGTACACCTAAGGTTATTGTTAGTGATCACAATCCTATATTTACTAGTCACTTTTGGACAAATTTATTCTCATGTTTGTGTAGGAGCTAAGATATAGCTATAGAACATGTTTGAGTCACTCATGGACTCAAGCCTCTAGGATCATCTGCAAAAACCAACAACAACCTTCCGCAAGAGGGAAAAGAAAGAACATGAAATTGCAACAATAGATGTAAGATGTGGCCAATATGCAATACTCAAGATTGCAATGATATATTGGACTTACACAACATGCAATTGAGCTTAATTGATGTACATATGAATCCTTTCTTACATAGGCAAGGAGTGAGATAGGATTAGAAAAGATCACGACAAGTGTCTTAATCCTATCACATGAGACAACTAAGTCATAACAACCTAGGATGGACACATTAAATTCTCAATGCAAATATTAAATGCATGAGAGAATTATTAAATGCCTAGATAACTAAAAGTAAATAATGAGACATGGTCCCATTATAACTAACTTCTAGAAATGATAGCTAGAAAACTTAACTCCTAAGTAAACTTACAATAATGTGAATAGGCCCTCACTAATAACTAGTTAGGAAATAACCCCATTCACACCAACAGTTTGGAGTTGGCTCATAGTTCTTCATTCAACCCTCAATCTGATGGGAAAATTGAGGTTATTAATAAGTGTTTGGAAGGATATCTACATTGTTTCACTTCAGATAAACAGTCTCAATGGGTAGATTATCTACAACTAGAAAAATGGTGGTATAACACTTCCTTTCATAGTTCATAAAAAATGTCTCTATTTATGGCACTATTTGGATATCAACCTCCTTCCATCACATCATCATTGAAGGTGTCACCAAGAGTTTAGGTAATGGAGGACCACTTGCTTCATCAACAAGTACTCCTAGGACTCAAGGATAATCTAGCCATGGCACAAAATCGAATGAAGCAATAGGTAGACCAACATTGTAGTGAAAGAATTTTTGAAGTTGGGGATTGGTTATTCTTGAGATTGCAACCTTACAAGTAAATTCCATTGAAGAAAAATAAAAATAACAAGTTCTCTGAAATATTAGGGCCCATATCATGCAAAAGATTGGTAGTGTCACAAGCTACAATTGCCTCCAACAACAAAGATACATCCAATTTTTCATGAATCTTATTTGAAGAATGTAATTGAGCATAATATCCCTACTCAGACAATATTACTACATCTTGATGAAGAAGGAAGAGTCATATTGGAACTAGAGTTCATTTGTCAAATACACACAAATAAGTTAAGGACTAGAAGAATCACTAAGTATCTCATCCAACATAATAATTTACTAGTTGAAGATGCCACATGGGAGGACAATGAGTTCATTCAGAAGCATCCACACTTGACTAGCATTGAGGATAATACTTCTCTAAAGAGAGAGGGCATGTTACACCCTTAATATTAGTGTGCATAGGGTTATGAATAGTCGGCTTGTGGCTATCTTAACTCTTAATTATGTCATATTGTCATTATTATGTTATTATTGAGTTAATTAGGTTGGTCTAAGGCTTATATAGGGCTATCCAAGTTAGCATGGGTGATATCCTAGTATAAAAGATGTATAGGAGATAGTGAATCTTATTTCATCATCATATTACAAATTGTGTTCTCATTAGAGATATTTGGAGGTTTTCCCCCTCGAAGTGGCTTGTTATTCTCAATTATTGTCAAGTATTTACAACATATTTCCTATTAGATTCTTCTATTGTGTAATTTATTTCATTACAAGATGCATGTTAAAGTAAAATCAAGTAGTCAATATTAAAATTAAATATTTTAGACACTCAAAGGACACAAGTATAGTTGTTGATCATATGTTCTCTCCTTTCCATGAATGCTCCATCTTGAGAACCTACAATAATAGAAGAAAAAATTATAATGATTAGAATCTATCAATCATTTAAAATGAACATAATCACAACTGCTAAAACTATCTAAAAAAATATAAAAGACATAGGGTGAGATATTCCAATTGAGTGAAATGTAACTTATTGCTTTGAATAAGTGAAAAGGGTGTTAACTAAGAAAAAAAATGTAGAAGAGCTCTAACCAAGTAAAAAATGTGAAAGGACTTTGACCAATTGGGTAAGGAACTTGAATCTATAGGATAACAAGATAAGGTCTTTGAATATGTAAAAATATACATTTTAGAAACAATTATGAAGCTCTATCTAGTGCTAAAAAAAGATCATAAATAATATAATGCATCAATACATTTGTTGATGTGTTTTTTTTTTTTTTGCATTTATTTAATTACTTTATTATATATTATGCATGTAGGGTTCAGTAATCTTAGTTGGGTAGGTGTTATACCCCTTGCACATTAGTATACATTTATTTAGGGAGGTAATATGCATTCATGCATTCAATAATTATGGTTATACTTTCCAATGCTCCATATTTGGTGTAGATGTGATATAAATGTGTATTATATATCCTTTATCCCACATTGTTTGTGATTACTTCCCACTTAGTGACATATCTTATATATCCACCTCTAGCTCACTCTTGAGCTTTGTGAATCCATCTCATTATACTTGATCTCTCCTCTTGTACAACAATGTAGATATGCAAACTTATCATCTCACTACTTATATTGCATCCTCTATTTTAGAATGACTATTATATTATATTTTGTAATCTTCAATTGTCTTTGTGCTTTTCCTATGGTATACACTCTTGTCATCAAGATATTGGGTTCATTTTCCTATAGCAATAAAAATTAAATAGTATCACAATATTTTATATAAAATATTATATGATATTAGAGCCTTTTTGGTGTCCAACATATGTCTATTTCTATCAAGGATTAAGGGTTCATGTTCATGGATTCATGGTGTTGGCTTGATTTTGGTGATTTTTGGAAAAAAAATGAAGCTCATCATTGTGTCAAAAGTGTCCAAAAATGTTGATTTTCACTTTTGTTACATTCTAATTAGATATTGGAAGCTAGATATTTACAATTTTGAAGTAGGGTTGTGTTTATAATATTCTATAGGTTACATAAATTTTAGTGTATTTTGGGTTAGAGATAACTCTACCATCATGTACAACACCCTAAAAACCTAGGAACTCTTGTTCATTCATCTTTTTTTAGTATTTGGCCTAAGACCCTAAGAATATTTTTTCCCTCTCCAACCACATAAGGGAATATTTTATAAAATATTTGTTAGGAAAGTATGATATTTAATTTCAATACCAATGTATAATGTAGTTTGAATGTCTCCAAATGGCTTGTAGAAGGTGCATAGAAAACCTATTAGGTGGATGAGAGATAATTATATTTAATTATTCTCTCAATTGACTTTTATATTAGTTGCAGTTGCATTCAAGGAGGATGTGGATCATGAAAATGGTAGTTACAAATTATTTTGAACTCATTTATAGAACTCTCGCACATCTACCCTACACTAGAATTGGAAGTGAGGGATCTTTGGATAGTTGGATAATGGATGGGCCCCACATGATTTGTAACCACCATAATGGAGGGTTAAACTTGGAGATGTGACCCATTATGAGTTATTGGTAAAATATTCCATATGAGTTACATTTTTTTATTAATGGATACATTTATTGAGCGCATGGGGCCATTGGGTTTTAATCATACCATGATTTTGGCGATACATGGTTTTAGGAACCCACCTATGATTTTTTGTCAACTTTCTCTATAAATTGTATGCTTTGGATAGAGGTTGTATGTTTTATTTATTGGTTCATAACTGTCATCAAATTAAATAATTAAGTGTGTTAGTACTATTATTCATTTAAGATTAATCCATAGTTGAGCCTCTCTTTGATGGTGAAGCTTTTTTATAAAAGGGTTTATCTATGTGCATATAGTGTTAAGTGATAATTTTTCAAATTTTGATAAATTTATATTTGTTAGTTTACACTTACAAATAATCTTATATAATTGTTAATCCAATGTTGTATTAATAAAAATAGAATTTTATTCTCTTTGAAGGGATAACATTTTTAGTAGTTTATTTTAACCACATTTGACATCAAATTCTTAATTTTGTTAAGAAGGGGGCATATTTCTTGAAGTGATGAATATTTTTTGTCTTAATGGGAGTTCTTTGTTTGAGTGATTTTTTAGATCTGATTGAAAAACATGGCCTCTACCTCTTTTTTAGATATTGATAAGTTTAATGGAACCATGTATGAATTGTGGAAGCTAAATATGGAGGATATCCTTGAAAAGAGAGATCAATTGATATATGTTATAAGCAAATAGAAACTAGATAGTAAGTTTGATGATGATTGGAAAAAAAAGGATAAAAGAGATGAGGTGCCATTCACTTGTGTCTTGAAATTTTTTCTTGTTGAAATTTTTTGAGGAGTCTATTACATACTCCCTATAGAAGAGGATTAGTGAGATCTACCAAACTAAGAGTATGGTAAATAAAATTTATTTGAAGAGGAAATTATATTCTTTGAAAATGTAGGATGTGGAATTTATTGCAAAACATTTGAATTCATTTAATTTCATTTTGAGTTAGTTAGGATCCATTGGACTAAGATAGATGAGGAGGATACATGTATAATGTTGTACTTTTCTCTTTGTTTAAATTATAAAAAATCCTTTCTTTGAGTGGTCTAATGATATAGTTTAAGTTGTATTGTCTTGTTACTACTTTGATTGTAAAGGAAACATGGAAAAAATCCATTGAAGACAGATCAAAGGATGCACTAAATGTTAGAAAGTCACAAGGATAAATGAGGGTCAAAAGGGATTAGAAAGTCAACAATTGGTTGTACTAAAACCACCATAAAAGGTACAAAATTTATTTAACCCATTATTCTCTACCATCTCATTAGACACTAAATTATCTATAACTCAAATATCAAAAATAACTTTGAAACACTTACCTCTATATTTGTATATGGATCTAAATAGACACATCATGAGAGCTTATCCATGATATAGTTCTTTCATGTATTTATATGAATTATAACACTTCTCATCTACTTGAGAATATTATTTCTTACCTTATTTTCTAAACTATTTTTCTACTATTCTTGTAGACACTCAAATTCTTATGACCAAATTCTCCACACCTATAACTTTTTCTTAAGAATCATTTACCATTGTAGCCTTTTCCTCTTCCTATTGTGTTTTTACTAAAAAATATATTTTAAGAGAATGCTTCTCCATCTTGCATATGCTCCCCTCTACCACTATTTTCTTGTCCTCTTCCTCTAGTGAACTTACTTTCCTATTGAATTATTTCCCTACCTCATAGAATTTTTTTTTACCTTAAAATGATATTGATATGCTTCTTCTACCAAAATCATCTTGCATGGAGAAATAGAGTCCATTAATATACCCTAATATAATTTATTTATCATCATTTACATGACCAACCAAAATGGTAAGCTAGTGAAAATCCTTCCCATAGTCTTTCATATTCATCTCCTTTTACATAAAGTTCTGGTGCAACAAGACTGGAGGGTCCAAAGATATGACTATCCAACCTTGCAGCAAGAGTAAGCACAACGGAAACTCAATGAACAAGAACACAATCACATATGAAAATATAAATGATGATAAATTATTCACTAGCAGCATGCCTTGCCTTCCAACTTACAAAATCATAGAATTACATAATGATATGGCGTTAAGCCTAGAAATACAATGTGGGTTGAAGCCCTCAAACCCTAGATCTTTCTTTCTGCTTGAATAAATTGATTTCCCCCTAATGAAACTACATGATTCCTATATATATCAATTCCCAACTCCAGAAAAGGTTTGTGTCAGCCTCAAGAGGTCTCAAACCCTGAAGTAGATGAAACGTGTGAAGGTCGACCAAAACATATGATTTTCTCTTGATCCTTGGCAAAACACGATGTGGATCAAAACTAAGGTTCCTCGATGAATGTGCATCCTTATGGAATGGTCTCTTGAGCTCCGCAAGTCACATAATAGGTTTGTACCCTTGGAAAGCCAAGACTAGTCGGTGAACGCTCTCTGTCCAAATGCAACTGATATTCTGTTAGCGGTAACTTCGTACTAGAATCTCCAAAAAAAATGAATTTTGGATATGATGTAGATGTTGCAATGACAGTCAAATATCCTACCCATGAGCTCTAATGTTTCAATGTGGTATAATGTGGTGTGAAACATTGAGACTAGGTCTAACAGATAACTACCGAAATGTAAACATGAATGTAGATATTTTTGGTTGATACAATATTTATTGAAACCTGGGATGCTCCTGCATTAGACATCCAAGGTTGAAGAAAAGTGAGCCTCTCACTTTCAAGGTTCTAGAGGAAAACCAATGCGGTCCACCTCAGTCTGAGAAATCCATGATGAATCTTCCTTTGGTCTTCCTTTCCATCTAACTAGATATTCTTTGTATTTCCTGTCTCTGGTACTGCATCCAACTCTGTTGCCCAAAATTTCCTCAATTTCCTCCAGATGATGTGCTATTTGGTCTGAAAAACCAACTTCTTTGTCCTTCGGTGACTCTCCTTCATGATACTGGTATAGGTCTGCAATGTTGAATATAGGTGATATGCCAAATTCCTCCAATAATTCCACTTCATATGCATTTCCAAAATCAAACTTCCTGATGATCTTACAAGGTCCAAAATTCTTCATCTTAAACTTATTATATGTCCCCACTGGAAATCTCTCTCTTCTCAAACATACCATTACTTGGAATCTCCCACTGCAAACTCCTTATGTCTTATCTTTTTATCTGTTGTCTCCTTGTAGGTATTTTTCATCTTCTCCAAATGCTCCTTAACTTGAGTATGAATTTTTTCCATGAATCCTAAAAATTATTCTACCTCCACACTCCTTTTATTCTCCATACTGATATCCCTTAATTCTGCCACTCCTTTGGGTCATTGTCCTATCACAATCTCAAATGGTTTCTTTCCTATGCTCTTGTTTACTAAATTGTTGTATGTAAATTCTGCTTGCGGCAGTATCAAATCCCAATTTCCTACTTTACCTTCATTCAAACACATCAACAAGTTCCCAAAACTCATATTTTACTACTTATGTTTTTCCATCTATCTGTGGGTGAAATGTTGAACTATACTTCAAGTTTGTCTTCATCTTCTTCCACAATGTCTTCCAGAAATATCTAATGAACTTAGTGTCCCTGTATGATAATATACTCTTTGGTAGTCCATGTAATCTTACAATCTCCTTGAAAAATAGGTCTGCAACATGCACTACATCATTGGTCTTCTTACAAGGTATGAAATGCATCATCTTAGAAAATCTATCCACAACCACAAATATAAAATCAAATCCTCTCGATGTCTCAGGTAATCCCAACACAAAATCCATGCTAATGTCCTCCCATGGTCTCTTTGGTACTGTCAGTGTTGTATACTTCCTAGTGTTCTAACTATTTCCATTTGCAACTTGACAAATCCTGCAACTTCGAACATACTTCCTAACATCCTTATACAACTGTGGCCAAAATTAGTTCTCACTTAGTAATGCTATAGTCTTATCAATTCCAAAATGTCCCAATAATCCTTTGCAATGCTTTTCCTTGATCAAATGCTTCCTCATTGAACTCCTAGGAATACATAATTGATTGTTCTTGAACAACATACCTTCCTGAATGAAATAATCCAACCATCTACTTCTATCTATCTCCACCGGTTCTTTGCAAGCCTTCCATCCCTTTGCAAAATCAATGGCATCCTCATACATATGCTTCAGTTCTTCAAAACCTAATACTTCAACTCTCATCTCTGTCAACAAACTTTTCCTTTGGCTCAATGCATCTGCAACTTTGTTTGACTTCCCACTTCGGTGCTTCAACAAAAATGTATAACTCCGCAAGAACTCTACCCATCTCATGTGTCTCTGGTTCAACTTTGCCTGACTATTCAAATATTGCAAAGCTTGATGATCCATATACAACACAAAATCCTTAGGTAACAAGTAATGTCTTCAATTCTTCAAGGCCTGTACAATTGCATATAATTCCTGATCATAAACTGAATATCTTCTAGCATCATTCAATTTCTCACTGAAGTAGGCTATTGATCTCCCTTCCTGACTTAACACAACTCCTATTGCACTTCCACTAGCATCACAGTCAACTTGGAATACCTTATCAAATTCTAGTAGTGCCAACACAGGTTGTTCTGTCACCTTTTGCTTCAACAACTCAAAACTCCTTTGTGCTCCAGATGTCCAATTGAATTCCTTCTAGTCACCCCTCATTATCTCTGTCATAGGTGTAAAAATACCACTAAAATTCTTGATGAACTTTTGGTAAAAAGTTGCAAGTCCATGAAATGATCTTACTTGTCCAACATTCATAGGTGTAGGTCAATCAACTATTTCTCTAACCTTCTCAGAGTCCATCTTCAATCTGTCCATGCATATCACAAATCCCAAATATACTGGTTCTTCCTTCATGAAACTACACTTCTTGATGTTTATCAACAACTTCTCTTCTCTCATCCTCTGAAAAACTTGTCTAATATGCTCCAAATGTTCCCCCTTAGTCTTATTGAAAATCAAAATATCATCCAAATAAACAATGACAAACTTACCCAAGAATCTCTTCAAGACTTCATTCATCAGCCTCATAAATGTACTAGGTGCATTAGTTAGTCCAAATGGCATGACCGACGACTCATACAATCTCTCATTTGTCTTGAAAGTAGTCTTCCATTCGTCTCCCTCTCTGATCCTGATCTGATGGTATCCACTCTTCAGGTCTATCTTAGTGAAATACTTTGCTCCACTCAAACTATCCATGATGTCATCCATCCACAACAACACAATAGGCAATTAGCGCTATATTTTAGTGTATTTTGAGTACATGAAATGAACAATTTGGCTAGCTATAAACTTGGCGCAAACAGGCATGGTCAGCGCTGCGTCATATTTTGTGCTAGATTTGGCACTAGATTTAGTGAAATTTTTAGCACTAGAAAATCAGAGCGCCTCCATTAGCACCCAAAATAACATTGGGAAGTAACAATAAAAATTGTGCCAAAATTGGCACCCAATTTGGCTTCCAGTTTTTCTTCCATGTCTACTCCCATTTTTGCTTCTAGTTTTGCTTCCAATTTTTTGCATCCAATTTTGTTTCTAGTTTTTCCTCCAAGTTTGCTTCCAATTTTGCTTCCAAGTTTTCTTCTAATTTTACTTCCAGGTTTGCTTCGGGTTTTGCTTCCATTTTTGCTTCCAGTTTTTCTTCTAGTTTTGCTTCCAAGTTTGCTTCTGGTTTTGTTTCCAGTTTTTCTTCTAGTTTTGCTTCCAAGTTTGCTTCTGGTTTTGCTTCCGGTTTTGCTTCTAGTTTTTCTTCCAAGTTTGCTTCCAATTTTGCTTCTGATTTTGGTTCTAATTTTGCTTCCAGGTTTGCTTCCAGTTTTGCTTCTGATTTTGGTTCTAATTTTGCTTCCAGGTTTGCTTCCAGTTTTGCTTCTGATTTTTCTTCTAATTTTGCTTCCAGGTTTGCTTCCAATTTTGCTTTTGGTTTTGCTTTTAGTTTTGCTTCCAATTTTGCTTCCATGTTTGCTTCTAGTTTTGCTTCCAAATTTGCTTCCAATTTTTTCTTCCAGATTTGCTTTGAGGTTTGCTTCTGATTTTGCTTCCAATTTTGCTTCCAAGATTGCTTCTGGTTTGCTTCTAGTTTGGATTCCATTGTTGCTTCCCTTTTTTCTTCTAAAAATGCTTCTTGTTTTGCTTCCATTTATTAATTTAATATGTTTTATTTCAATTTAATTAGTTAAATATATTGTGCCTCTTAAATAACTCATATGATTATAGAGTAAGTAATTTAATTATTTAACACATATGATTATATAACAATATAATTATTGTAACATGATCATTATTGTTAACACTATGATTTGCACCAAGGTTGAGATTTGACAGAACTAATCATGTGTAACATGGGAACCTTTCTAAGGTTGTGGGTGACCTTATAGCAGAAAAGGACCTCTAGAGAAAGTTGGCTCTTTATTGGATACTACCTAAACTACTACTTTTCTTTCTGAGGAAAAGGTAAGAAAAAAAATCTAACCTTGAAGAGAAAAAATAAAAAAAAAAGTTCTATCCTATGGTGAAAAATCAAATTGACTAAATAGCATGCAAACACAGTTTTGTTACACTTTTTAGTTGACAGATTGATAAAAGGCTTATACAACTCATTTATGCATATTGCTTACACAAGTATTTTATAAGAGGGTGTTGACACAAGACCCTAGAAAGAAAAGAAACATATCATAACTAGAATTATTGTATTCTCACACAACTCATAACCTGTAAACATATAGTTTCTTACAAGAAGGTGCTTCCAATGAGACAAAAATACAAGGAAAAATACAAATTTCACAAGTAGATTGATCAATCACCATAACATGCACACAAGCAAGCAAGTAATGATTGGTACTATTAATCATCCAAGGTACTCACAGTTTGCATGACATAATGAGTTACAAAAAGATGCTAAAGTTTGATGAAGAACTGTAAAATTACTTTCTCTAGAAATCTGCAAATTGAGAACTAACTCAGAATGAGTTGCATGAGTGAATATATAACACAACCCAAGTGGTTGCACCAAAATAGGAGCAAGCAACAACCTTGGGTCGGATGCCCTAGAAAAACCTAGAAATGAGGCATTGGATTCCTCACAAAAGCACCTCCAACATGTGGGGAGAAATGGTTTTGGCCATACCAAACATTTAAGCACATAAAACCACCAACAAAGTGCATTAATGACCCTATAAATGTGGGAATATGTCTTCAAACTGAAAATAACTCCCCCAATATTCTATCCACTTGTCTCCCTCCTCAACTGAAAATTGAAAATCTTCAACATTTTGCACTTAAAGAATAAAAAAATAACCTTAAGGTTTATAAGTGCACCTTAAAATCATTTGTTTTACAATAATAATAATGCAAAAGAGGAAAATTCAAATTTTTTCCATTATGATGAGTGGCACATATGAAGTCAAAACTATAAAAAATAAAACGCCAAGCTGAAGTGGCATCCAAGTAACATTAACTCCTCCATGCTGGAATCTTCAAGAGGTTGCAAATTATATAAGGCACAAACTCTAATAAGTAGGGTTGCGGGTTTACATTAGTTAGGTATTTTGATTTTGATAAAACCATGCAAAAAATACCACCATCGACATTTCTAGGGTTGAAACTCTAAAATCAAAACAAGGAAAAGAAGAGCATTTTTCATTCTTCTTCGAAGCTTCATGAAGAAGCTAAACTGCTACTGAGGGTTTGACTGGAGAAATCATGGAGGATTCCTGCATTTTCAATGAGGAAAAACACTATTGAGCTTATGGTAAGCATTCTGTTGCAATATCCATAAAGAAAAATGTTGTATTAAACTTCTCTAAGCAAAAGAATAACATAAATGCTTATTTTTTCTGTGTATTTCCTTTGATTTATGTAGAATAAAGCCCCTATACTCATGTTTTACTATAGGAAAAATAAAGCTTCCATCTATAATAGATCGTGGCACTTTATTTCATAATCTATAGATCATATTATAGCATCTTGTTGCTATTTCATGGAGAAGAAACCAAAAGGTCGCAGACTAGAGGGTCTTGCTTCGACCATACTCTAACATTCCTCCATGATACATATGAGGGTTTTTCTTTACAGTTGTTTCATTTCAAAACCCATGAGGGTTTCTGTGATAAAAATAGAGGATTCCTACAACATTTCATTTATAGTTTGCATCCATATCTATATTGCTTATTCCTTATTCATCTGCAATTTCAAAGTACTCTTCATGAGAAAATGAGAAATAATCTGAATAACACTTTACCATAGCTATCAAATTTGGCTACAACTTTCTAACTTTTTTGGGTTACTTAATTGCTATAGCTTTATTAGCCATGGTTGCATCTTTAACTTATAGGAACTTGAGGACTTGCCTTGTGTCATGATGGAAAAGTCTTATGTAGAAATTCATGAATTTTTTCTTTCTTGTGTCCTCAGACCCTCTCTTTCACCACTACTAAATTTATGTGCCTTCTAGAAAACTCAGAGTCATTTTGATGATGAGGGTTTTTTATTCTTGATAGGTATCAAGGGTTTCACTAAGTATAAAGGTTTCTATGTATGAAAACTTAACTTTGGCTATGAATCTGTCTGGTATTCACTCATTTTAAATACCTTTTATAAGGACTATTTAGAGCAGATGCTAACCCTCAAGCATTACAAAAGATTACTAGTGAAAATAGTGAATGAATGTTGAATTCTGGTAATTGCATGAACCCCTTTTACCAATAGCCCTTTTGATGAGTTGGATTATGCATGAGTAACCTATTGCATGATGTGGTTTTCAATATAATTTTATTTCATTGGAAGACCCTGTAGCTAAGCTGTCATATTATTATGATTGCACTTCAATGAGTTTAGGACCCAAAATATGTTCTCTCCATTACTGATTCAGCATTGCATCTTTCTATTTATAACTTTATAATTTTCAATCCATAATATAATGCTTCACATGAAGTCAAAAAATTTGAGGACTTTGAACCCCTATGTAAACTCTTAAGGGTTTGAAAATCCTTTCTTTTGTCATTGTTTCTCCTTTGTACATTTTTCTCTTCCTTATTTTGATATGGCCATAGTTTGTTGTTATCTCATTTAACTGCCCATTTCTTGTATTTGGAGATATCTAGCATCCTCGATGCTTCATTACTACAATGTGTAGGTCATTACTATAGCAGGTTGTCACATTCCATGTTTTCTTTATGACCTTTGCATCTACTGTCACAACATTGATCTTTGCTTTACATTACTGTGACTTTATCTTTGCATTCTTCTCTCATAGCATTGGTTGTCCTGCATGCTTTTAACATTGAACTGGTTGCTATATCAATAGCTCTACATCTTACAAGGACCGCTTCCTTTTATATGATCATGCTATCTTATTGAAACATTTTCAATGTTGATTGTAAAGAGAAAGATCCTCCACTCCTGTAGGATTCTCACTGTGATTCCATGAATCCTGAATGTAACTTGAATTTCATGTACCTCTGAAAGTATTTTCCTCGATAGTCACTTATCAAATTCATTTGATCATCTGATATATGTCATCTATTGTTCTTTGATGATTGTATTCCACTTCTTCAAGGATCCTTAACATTATGAATAGAAAGTACATTCTCACTAGCTTCATTTCCTATGACTACTAAAAAGTTAGTCATTTTACTACTTAGAAACATAACTCTGTTCTTTGACAATTGTACACTTGCAGGCAACCTGTTTAAGAACATATCCCCTATTGAATGCCCCTCTTAAACTAGAAATAAATGACACAATTAGTAGATCCTTTCACACTACCATGCTTATGAATTGAGATGCCTCCAATGCTTGTACATTCAAGTCGATAATGATCATGTTGTTCTTTTCATTTCACTTATGTTTATGTTGTGGCTTTATGAAAAATGTTGACTTTGGATTTCTCTATCTTTTACAACAAGCATTTTGAATTAATATTTCATTTGTTCCTGTCACCATGCCCCATATGCATTGTTTTTCTCATGACTATTATCCTTGCATATGACATTAAAGCTATGTACCTTTCCTCCCATGAGATGACACCTTCTTCTAGGCATTCTGTTAAACAGTTCATATGCCTTGCCTATTTCTTCACCTGATAACTTGAGAAGAGCTTTAATGTTGTTGAGGCTCATTAGATGTATTGAATGAGTTATTATATCTTAGAAAAATATTAGCTATTATCACATGCTATCACTAGTTTATCCATTATGCTCCTCTAATATAGAACAATTGACTTCCAGGTACATCACCTCAATTGGGAATTATGCTGACATTTAAAGGTGACACAATTTCTTTTGGAATTTTCTACCTTTTTCTTTAGAGTCATCTCATTCTTGTGGGCATCAAAATGCCAGATTTGGAATCTCTAAAGAAGAGGCAGAAAATATCAGAATAAAATTGTATGAAGAGGCAGTAGGACATAATTGTGGCAAAAACTAGTATTGCTCATATGTATATCAAAACAAGGTTTAAACAAAGATTCACCTTGAATATCTCATTTTCTCAAGCATACTGGGCTCAACTCTAGTAGGAGCCTCATTTTACCCCACATGTTGAATTAGGATGAATAAAGCAAAAAAATGATTACCCTATAACTTCACATGAAGCAAACAGTTAGAAAAATATGTGCATATGCCCAAATGGCTTGATGATCTTGTTTTCCTTTTCTTTGGACATATACAACTTATTATTTGTTTAATGCATGTGAACGATAGTTTATACACTAGTGGGTGGATGTACATGTAGTGTTGGGGACCGTTATTGCTTAGAGCACCACTCTAACATCCTTGCAACTCTTTTTAGATGCAGGGCCGGAATAAGGGAGATTCCGAGGACACAAAGTAGCTTGAAACATAAGACCAAAGCAGGACAACAAACTTTGACCAGTCATCAGGTAATGATTGGTCTCTTCCCCTATATGTGCATTTTTTATATTCTAAATAATCCATCAATGTATAAATTGTACTTTATTTCCATTAAACAAGCTAAGTCTCACGGCTTGTGTGAGGCAAATATGTACTCTTGAATCAATGAAGATTACTTTCAGCAAGATTTGTGTAGATCTTTTCAATATTGTATGCACTTGTATAAATGCAATAATCTATTACTAAAATTTGTAATCTCCTTGATTCTTATGTTTATACAATTGAATGCAATGTAGGGAAGATAGATAAGAAATGCACTTCACTTTTAGTTTGTAAACACTATTAGCTCACTCAGTTTGAAAAAAAACAAAAATGAGTAACATTTTTGGTGACATCTGATACATGTTTTCCTGCTAAACATTAAGACCAGCTACCTAGACTATCCATTGGGCATGGGGTCACTTAGAAACTCATAACAGAATTGAAAGCAACCTGACTCAATGCTATAACTCAATAAGGATGACTCAGAACACCCTGGAATTTATTGAAAACAAAAAATAGTAGCAAGAAACTAACTGTGTTGAAAAGCACTTAGGGAAACTGAAAACAACTAAAGTAAGGTGCAACAACACTTATTGAAAAATAAAACTTAATAGAAATAGTAAAGATCAAACCTCAAAGCAAAATTTGAGGTGTATCCCATTGACTGGGATAGGAATAATCTCTCCAGCCATCTTGGACAACTAGAATGCATTGTGTTCTTTGCACCTTGTGATCACAAATGGGCCACTCCAGAAGCTGTCAAACTTTGTATGCTTCCTTGGCCTGCTTTTTAACTCATCCCATTTGAGTACAATATCACGTTCTTTAAAAACTCTAGCAGTTGCCCTTTTGTCAAAAAATCTTTTCATTTGGAGTTGATGATACTCCAAAGACTTCATAGCTTTGTCTCTTGTCTCTTTCAGCTCCATGAGCTGAGCAAATTTGACCGCTAACGAATCTTGTTCTTTGAACATTTCCAACTAATGCATAATATCAAGATCTAGTAGCTCTACAGACAAAGGTAATATGGCTTCCTTACCATAAACCAACATGTATGGAGAATTTCCAATAGACCGCTTGGGAGTTATCCTATCTACCCATAAGGAAAATTTCAACTTAGTATGCCAAACTCTTTGATTGTCTTCCATTATTCGTTTAATGATTCTGATCAAGCTCTTGTTTGTGCTTTCAGCCAAACCATTACCCTGAGGGTAATAATTTGATGAGGTGTTCAAATATATTCCATTCTTCACTACCCAATTAACCACTTTGAGTCCCACAAATGCCAAGGCGTTATCTAAAATGATTGAGTCTGGAACACCAAACTTGGTTATTATTTCATCATAAAAATTCAATATAGATGTTTCATTAGCCTCTTTCAAGGCTATTTCCTCACTCCACCTTGTGAAATAATCTATAGTGGTGAGTACACACTTGTGCCCAGCACTGGAAGGTGGGCTTATGGGTCCAATGAAGTCAATGCCCCATCTCATGAAGGGCTGCTCCACTTGAATTGGTTGCAAAGGTAATGTCGATAGCTTTTCCTTTGCTACAAATATTGCACATTTCACACACTTTATGGCCCATGAATGGGCATCCTTAAACATGGTTGGCCAATAATAGACAACTCTCATAATCTTCCATGCTGTTGTTTTTGGGGAAAAATGACCCCCTGTAGTTCCATCATGGAACTCATGAAGCACTTTTTCAATTTGATTCTAATCAATACACCTCAACAAAACACCATTGAGGTCTTTCCTGAATAAAACATTATTAATCAACACATATGGAATGGATTGTAACCTAAAATATCTTCTCTTAGCTCTGTCTAAACTTGGTGGACATTCACCAATCTACAGAAAATGAATCATATCCTAAACCCAACTTGCTGCTAATGTTGGCATATCATCTTGGCCCTGATGATCAGTGACTAAAACAACCTTTGTTTCTGCTTTCTCTTCACTTTTTGGTGTTGAGGCAAGCTGCTCACAGAGTCCCTTGCCTCTTACAAGCTTTGTGATCTTAATATCAACATCAAATTCCATAACTTTAGTGATCCATCCAGCTCTCTTTTCATTGAGATCTTTACTCAATAGGAACTCTTTCACACTCGAATGTGCTACCATCAAGTGAATCTTATTATTAGAAATCGATGGATTAAATCTTTTTAGGCTTCTTATAATAGCTAGAACATGTTTCTCCACAAATGAATATCTTTGTTCATAATCTACCAAAACTTGGCTAAAAAATGCAATGAGTTGTTCTAAGCCCTCATTATTTTGTTGCACTAGCATTGCTGAAACAAAATCTATGCTACCAAATGCATACAAAATAAAGTCTTTTGTGAAATCTAAATTTACCAGTATGGGAGTTGATGCTAACGCTTCTTTAATGGCTTCAAAACTATGTTTAGCTTCTCTAGTCCAACTAAAAGACTACATTCTTTCTTAACATAGCAGTCAAAGGTTGTAAAAGGTTTGCAACATCAAGTATAAACCTTCTCAAAAAATTATTTTTTCCTAAGAAACTTTGTAGCCGTTTCTTGTGATTGGGTAATGGCAGCTCCAAAATGGCTTTGAATCTCTTAAGATCAATAATGATTCCTTTTTTTGACACTATGTGTCCTAACAACTTACCCTTGTGAACAACAAAGATACTTTTCTTGGGATTAAGGGATATTCCATATTCCCTGCATCTTTCAAGCACTTGTTTTAAATGCAGCAAATGTTCATCAACATTTTTTGAGAACACTATGATATCATCTAGATATATAAGCACAATTTTATTGATTAAGCCTTGAAAATCCATGTCCATAGCCCTTTGAGAAGTGGCTTTAGCATTGGACAGGCCAAAAGGCATTCTCTTGTAGGCCATAGTGCCCCATTTTGTTGTAAAGGTAGTCTTGTATTGGTCTTCTTCTTTGACCAATACCTGGTTATAACCAGAGTATCCATCAAGTAGGGAAAATCTCTCTGAACCAGCAACCACTTGGAGGATTTTCTCGATGGAGGGTAATGGATAATGATCTTTGAGAGATGCTCTTTTAAGATCTCTAAAGTCTACACATAATTTGATCTCACCATTTTACTTTCTAACCAAAACTAGGTTAGAAACCCAGGAGGTGTGTTAATTAGAAATATAATATCCCCTTCAACTAACTTAGTCAGTTCCTTAATCATTAAAGGTTCAAGCTTGGAGTTCAAAGGTCTCTACTTTTATCTTATAGGCTTTGCATTGGGTTCTAGTTCTATTGTGTGCTGAGAAATTCTAGGTCAAACCCTTTCAAATCAAAATAATCCCAAGCAAAAACATCCTAAAATTTTTGGCATAAAGAAATGAAAGCCTTCCTATCTTCAGCTGAATTTTTTTTGCCTATCTTAAGAGGCTTACCTTTAAAGATCTCCAGCTCTTCGCAATGCTCCTCTTTAATCTGAATGTTGGTTTTGTTCTTTTTCAATTGATCATCAGTACTGAAAATGGATTCTAATGTAACCAAACCTCTGGGCAACTTGTTTGTCTTGAGTTGAATAATCTGATCCTCGTATTGTTGTTTTAACTTTTACTGATTCACAATAGAAAATTGATCTTCCTCAAGAAAAACACTTAGAATCTATTCATCAGTTTCAAAGACTTTCCAATTAATATTATTGTTAGGGATAGAGGGCCTAACAACTGTAAGGGAAAATTGGGGCATCTCAGAGAAATATCCAAGAACAGTAGTGCCTTCAGTAACTTTAATTTCATTAGGTTGCCTCAAAGACACATACTACTATGTCCTAAAGCGGAAACATACACAATTAATTCCCACATTAATCCTTCTACGAGAATCACATTTAAACTCAACAGCAAGCAATGAAAGATTCTAGAAACAGAATCAACACAGATGAAAGATAAGACATAAATCAAAACACAAAGATTTACGTGGGGAAAATCCTCTCAGATAAAAAAACCCCACTCCAAAGATCAAGCCATTGTATTATTCAGCAACAGAATGATTACAATACAAATTCAGGCTCATAGTCTCTTTAGAGATTCATCTTGTTCATTCTGGAAACAACTAGTAGCAAACTCAACATGAGAGATCAACCATGGCATTCATGGTCAAGAGAGATTCTAGCAGAAAAACCTGCTTCTCTCTTCTTCTCCTTCAACCTCATGGCCTCGGCCTTTCAGCCAACCACACGACCCTCTCTGTTAGCTCTCTTGGTTCTCCTTCGGCTCTCATGCACTCTCTGCACTGTGATACAGAACGTCCAATGCATACATATATGCATTCGTTCTTCAACAGGCTCTCTGTGAATCAGTTCAAGATCACAAAACAACAATCTCTAGCTCAACATCATTATTGTCGTAGATGTTTCCATTTTGGTGTAGATTTTTCCTTGCAGACAGTTTAGGCAACTACTGCAAAAATCCAATCGCCAACCATTTGAATATCACTTCCTCTGATTGGTCCTTGAGCCACCACATAGGATTGTCTTCACTCGGTCAACAACGATCAACTTGTGTCGCATGTCGGTGAGACACTAACCGTGTCTCCCCGATGCCACAAGACCAGATCGTCATTATCGCCAAGAGTTATCACTATTGGCAAGATGTTACACCAAGTCCAGAAAGCTATCGCTAAGACTTGTTGCTCTCACCAAGACATCATACTGAAGTTCCCAAGTCACATTGACCTCATCATTCTCATTGGCGAGACAATTGCCATTCGATGACACATCATATCAATGTTCAAAGGTCACTCTAAAATGCCCAACAATCAGCAAGACTTACCGCCTTCGCTGAGAGATCATACCAAGCCTTTATGTTATACCGAACACTAAGCAGTCGCCAAGAGTCATACCGACATCATGTTTCCCATCGGCAAGACAATTGCTCTTCGCCAAGACATCACACCGATGTTCACATTTCACCCTGAAGACTTTTGTCGGCCAAACATTCCACATTCACTGAGACTTCATACTGAAGCCTTTGTGTTTCTCTGATGACTCCATTCGCTAAGAGTCTCACTGAAAACACCTGATCACATGTTTCTTTGTCGGCTAGACATACCGCTATTGCCAAGAGGTTACACCGAGCCTCTTATGTTACACCGAAGTCACACAGCCATCAGCAAGACCAACACCTGTTGCCAAGACTTCACGCCGAAGTCTCTAGGTTACCCCGAGCCCACCTTTTGCTAGGAGTCATGCTGAACACATTCCACACTGTCGGTGAGACAAACGCCCGTCGCCAAGACTTCATAGCAATGCCTTTGTGTTACCCCAAATACTCCAAGTGAAAGCTCATCAGTGTGACTTCTCCTTGTCGCCAAGAGTTCATAGCGAACCGTTATGTCACTCTGAAGACTCCTAGTGTATAACTGTCGGTGAGACCAACCCACTTGGTAGAGGGTTACACCAAACACACCAAGTCACACCGAAAGTAAACCCGTCGGACTATCCAATTGGCCAAACATCTCCCAGTCGCCAAGACTTCATACCGATAGGAGCAAGTCATATCGATTACCACATCGACCAGATAGACCAAAGGTCATGCCGATATCAATAAGACTTCCTATCGTTTCTAAAGGTTTCAGATGTCTATCGCCAAGACATTCAGGAGGTCACAACGATAGTCAGGATCAACTAGCAGATCAGCCAGACAACAGGAATGTCACAGCGACCATGCTTTCTTAGAGGTTTCAGCTTGTGAGATTGAGGCAACAATTCCAACAATCGCCCACTTGACGAAGATCACACAGGAACCTCCAAAGCAAATAGAAACTAAGATCACACTAGCTCCACCAGTTCAAACCCCACAACACTCAAGACACCCAATCAACAAGATTCCACAGATTCAGTCCACCAAACAATCTACAACCAAGACTAGGCATCCAACTGCAACTCATTGTCCAACAAAGCAACCGATCACAGCCTTCCAAGAAATCACATAGACCTCAAATGTGCTCTCATGCTCCATCAAGAATTTTGCTCCAACATCTAAGATGTCCACCATTCAGGCAACAATCCTTTCATCTTCCAATATGCCACCTGTGGAAGAAAATTCAAGCGAAGGTGAATAAGCACCATTCCAACAAACACAAGAAAAAGATCCTAGTGATACCGTCAACAAGATACTGCTACCACTTCACTGTGCTCAAATGATATACAAAAGCAATATCAGCTTCAAAGCTTCAATCAGAACACAACAGTGAAGTCATTCTCTGGAAACAAGATAAAAAACATCAGTTAGAACAACAATCAGACTGACTGCTTCCATCCAACTGATAAACCCACGCAACTGAAAATAGCACTCACAGCTCGTGCTATTCCATCCAATCACACATACCTCAAAGGTATTAGCATTAGTAAACTCATGCTAAACTAGAACCAACTCATCAACAGTGAATGCAAGCTCCAAGTGTCAACTAGTCTAAGAAGACAAGACACATATAGTAACTCCCACTACCTGAGTACTCCAGATCTTAAGATCAAAGGCATCGCAAGTCTACCAATAACAACACATAGAAAATGCAACCATGTAGTACCAAGGAAATATCCACAATGATATGCACAACCTGCAACACAATGCTACAAGAAAAATTTCTCTCACCACAAATCTTCACGGCCATGGAGAGAACCTCTGCACATCATCTTCCTATAGAACATCCTCCTACATGCACTTCTAACAGCTAGCTGTGTCAAGAATGATCTCCTTCACAACCCAAAATGAAAGCCTTAACAACATCCATCCATTCAATCACCAAGATTAAACCATCTTTAAAAAATATGGATGTAAGCCTCTCAAAGAAGATCAAACTAGTTCATTTCCCATTTTAGGAAATCAGCCCATACATCATCTCCTACCAATTCTCATTAGTAAATAACATAACACAGAAACTCAAGGAGATAAAGGAAACTGTACAACTTCCACTATGAATCCTCCAGAACCATTAAACAACAATTCAAGATCCATATCATGAAAGTGAACATTAAACACATCTGAAAGATATAAAGGGCCAAATACCTCTTAGATAAACTACCGAGTAGACCAAGAGTGGGAACGAGAATACTCCTTTAGGATATACAAGCCATCATGACTAATCCAAGAGCAATCTCCTCATAGGTCTCTTATTGAACTCATGTTCAACCAAGGTGAAGCCTTCTCGGACTTTCAGACCACTGTCAAAGCTCCAATCAGCTGAATCAGGAACTTATCATGACACCATGATATACACATCTCCTTAGGAGCTACCAGCCTTCAAGTGACTTTACCATGGTCTCAAGTACAATGCACAATGCCAAAACTCCAGTGCACCAGGAGTATACCATGACATACAACAAATAGACTTAAAACCAACATCACCTGTCAAGCACCACCAACATCTTAACCAAAGACTCCAAGCATCCTCTATGGTTCCAAGATGTTGCACATCTTCAAATGATGTCCATGCAAATGCAAAAGAACCCATCTGTAGCAACAGGATCTAAAAGCTCTCCCTAGAAACATCTGCAACACCAAAGAAGACAATTCACCACCATGTGATGAATCCATAGTCACTGCTAGAGCTCCCACTAAATGTGACATCCAATCTCTCCAGGCATCATGACCATCCGCTTTAGGTTCCCATAACTAACTATTCAGGTACTCAATAGTATCCATCCTCTCATCTCAAAACAATCACACCAATGCACAAGTGACCAACGACAAGGCCAGCTAACAAGTCTGCACCAGCAATGAATCAACCTCGTGGATAAAGATAGTCCACATCTAAGTTATCTCATTGTAGCCAATGGGTAGCTAATCCACCAACCGCATAACTCATAGATCACAAACATCGAACATGCAAACCCGTCATCGCATTGGAAACTGCAACACTGAGATATCAAAGAGAATAACCGTGTAGAAAACATGACTCGACCACTAGATCACACCAAATCTTATTTTCCAATCATGTCCACAACGAGCACCATAATCAAGGAACCCACAAGAACTACCACAAGAATGCTAAGTGACAAATCACATACCAAAACTCCCATGCAGAGAAGAAATCACACCTCCTCAAACCATGCACAAAGCATGCATGTAGAAATGCAACTATCTCATCTAACAACACCCCAAAAGCCAAGGTCTAGAAAATAGTTTAACAACAAATCCACATAACCACAAGTTTTGATTAACTGTGTAAAACCTGCAAAACCATAGAGCCATGCAAGTACAAAGCATCCTTAAAAAAGGAAACAGTAGTTCAAAAAATCTAGGCCCCTTTCAGGCCAAATCTAAACCACCAACATGTACATGCATCCAAGAACGAGAGAAAGGCTATTTCAGAAGCTTACAAATCATCTAATGATTAACTCCATAGCCTTTAAGTTTTCGAGGTTAATAGGAAACAATGCCTTCCAACACCAGGAACCACCACCTAGCATAAGCACTCTCTTCCATGGCTGAGAAACAACCTAGGCTTCTCCATATCACCCAGGAGCCTGCCACACAAACACCCAATATGAAAGCTTTACTACTACACAACCATGAAGCATAGAAATCCACCTCATACTCCAAGGTTAAACCACTACTATTCAGGAGACACAGATCACAACATGATCAACTCCCTTTTCCATCTTGACTATCCTTCAAGCTACATGCTGTCTCAGAATGCCACAAGGCTTCCACTCATCAAAGGATCAATACATTAATCCATTCCTCCAGATTTCTTCTAGCCTATTCAAGCTAAGAAATCTTCACAGGAGAAATATCTAGAACCAACAACCAAAAGAAGGCTCTGATACCACTTGTAAGGGAAAATTGGGGCATCTCAAAGAAACCTCCAAGAATAGAAGTGCCTTCAGTAACTTTAATTTCATTAGGTTGCCTCAAATACATGTACTACTATGTCCTAAAGTGGAAACAGACACAGTTAATTCCCACATTAATCCTTTTGAGAGAATCACATGTAAATTAAATAGCAAGCAATGACAGATTTTAAAAACAAAATCAACACAGATGAAAGATAAGACAGAAATCAAAACACAAAGATTTACATGGGGAAAATCCTCTCGGATAAAAAACCCCACACTCCAAATATCGATCCATTGTATTATTCAGCAACAGAATGGTTACAATACAAATTCAAGCTCATAGCCTCTTCAAAGATTCATTTTTTTCATTCTAGAAACAAATGGTAGCAAACTCAACATGAGAGATCAACCATGGCATTCATGGTCAGGAGAGATTCCAGCAGCAAAACCTGCTTCTCTCTTCTTCTCCTTCGGCCTCATGGCCTCGACCTTTCAGTTAGCCACACGACCCTCTCTATTAGCTCTCTTAGTTCTCCTTCGACTCTCATGCACTCTCTGCACTGTGATACAGAACATCCAATGCATACATATATGCACTTGTTCTTCAATAGGCTCTCTGTGAATTGGTTCAAGATCACAAAACAACAATCTCCAGCTCAACATCATTATTGTCATAGATGTTTCCATTATGGTGTAGATTTTTCCTTGCAGATAGTTCATGTGACTGCTGCAAAAATCCAACCACCAACCATTTGAATATCACTTCCTCTGATTGGTCCATGAGCCACCACATAGGATAGTCTTCACTCGGTCAGCAACGATCAACTTGTGTTGCATGTCGGTGAGACACTAACCATGTCTCCCTGATGCCACAAGACTAGATTGTCATTATCGCCAAGAGTTATCACTATCGGCAAGATGTTAAACCGAGTCCAGAAAGCTATCACTAAGACTTGTTGCTCTCGCCAAGACATCATATCGAAGTTCCCAAGTCACATCAACCTTAGCATTCTCATCGACAAGACAATCGCCATTCAATGAGACATCATACCGATGTTTAAAGGTCACTCTAAAATGCCCAATAGTCAGCAAGACTTACCGCCTTCTCTAAGAGATCATACCGAGCCTTTATGTTATACCGAACACTGAGCAGTCACCAAGAGTCATACCAACATTAGGTTTCCCATCGGCAAGACAATCGCTCTTCACCAAGACATCACACCGATGTTCACATTTCACCCCGAAGACTTCTGTCGGCTAGACATTCCACATTCGCTAAGACTTCATATCAAAGCCTTTGTGTTTCTCCAATGATTCCATTCACTGGGAGTCTCACCGAAAACACCCGATCACATGTTGCTTTGTTGGCCAGACATACCGCTGTCACCAAGAGGTTACACCGAGCCTCTTATGTTACACCGAAGTCACACAACCATTGGTGAGACCAGCACCTGTCGCCAAGACTTCACGCCGAAGTCTCCAGGTTACCCTGAGCCCACCTTTTTCCAAGAGTCATGCCAAACACATCCCACACCGTCGGTGAGACAAATGCTCATCGCCAAGACTTCATAGCGATGCCTTCGTGTTACCCTGAAGACTCCAAGTGAAAGCTCATCAATGTGAATTCTCCCTATTGCCAAGAGTTCATAGTGAACCCTTATGTCACTCCGAAGACTCCTAATGTATAACCGTCGGTGAGACCAACCCACTCAGTAGAGGGTTACACTGAACACACTAGGTGACACAGAAAGTAAACCTGTCGGACTATCCAATCAGCCAGACATCTCCTAGTCGCCAAGAATTCATATCGATTACCACATTGGCCAGACATACCAAAGGTCACGCTAATATCGACAAGACTTCCTATTATCGCCAAAGGTTTTAGATGCCGATCGCCAAGAAATTCAGGAGGTCACAACGATAGTCAGGATCAACTAGCAGATTGGCCAAACAACAGGAATGTCACAGCGACCATGCTTTCTCAGAGGTTTCAACCTATGAGATTGAGGCAAAAATTCCAACAACAACTACTTTAACATGGTGTTGTACCTTCTCCTTTCTAATCTCACTAGGTATGTCAAATTGAGAACTAGTTGTAGCCAATCTGTCTGCGTGCTTATTCTGACCCCTAGGGACTAGAATCAGATTAAAAGAGTTTAAATCCTCCATCATATCCCATACCTTGTATTTATAAGATTTCAAGGTGTCATTCTTTGTTACATTTAACCCTCTTACCTGATTAACAATCAATTTGCTATCCCCAAACACTTGCAAGCAGTTGATTCCTCTTCTCCTTGCCCATTCCAAGCCCTGAATCAATCCTTCACACTCAATAGAATTGTTAGAATAGGAAAAGGAAAATATGAAAGTAGCATAATACCTATCACCCTTTGGAGAAATCAACATTGCACCTCCACCAACTCCATTTCTGCTTTAGAGCCATCGAAGTACATCTGCCATAGTTCATCCAGTTGTGGTAATTGCTGCTCCGCTTTCTTTTCAATGTTTGGCATCTTTGTTTCTGGTTCATGCAACACATAAATTCCCAATCCAACCTCTTGAATGAGTTCATTTGGATTGTCTACTATATTTTTTATTTCACACTCATTTAGCAACACCTTTGGTATACTTTCAACTTGCAGCTCCTGAGCTACAACAAGCTCATTGTCTTCAAAAGCAACGTAGTTAACGTTAACTGCACTTGGCACATAAGGTTCAATGTGATCCTTCACCAATGACTCTGATTTTATTGTTACTTTTTTTCCATACATGTTTCTAAAAATCATATGGGACCAGTTAGAAGATAGATATCCTCCAATTTTTAAAATGAAGTTCCTTGATAAACATAGGGCAAAAAAATGAGGCAAGTCAATGATGAAAACATCCTGGGAAATTGAAAAATCCAAACAGGCATGTAATGTGAGTCCCAAATCTTTGATAACACCAACAATGTTGACTGTTGTACCATCTATTTGAAGCACTCCTTTCTCAAGGGGTTGGTATTTCAATCCTAACTGGTTTGTAATCTTCTTTGGCATGACTAAACTACTGGCTCCACTGTCAATTGTACAATTATGAACTAGTTTGTCTCCCTCAATCAATGTCACCTAAAAAGGAGGAGGCTTAACACCTTTTTCAGACTCTTTACTTGGCTTTTTTCTTTGTTGTCTATCACTATACTGGGGTACATTTGTGAAAACAACCTTAACAGTGTCAACTGAAGGTTCACTAGTCACTAATTTTTCAATTAAGGCAAACTGTAACAACTCCTTTTGGCTTGGGATTGCCAAAGAGTCCCACATAGACATTGTGATATTCATCTTTTTCATATTCTCAACAATATTGAAGGGAACATCAAAATTTACCTTATGTTGTATTCTTGTAGCAGCAGGCTCAGTTTGTAAGTGGGGTTTCTCCTTCGTAGCTACTTATGGATTCCTCTGCAAAATGCAAGGAACTTGTGATGTAGATGATTTTTTAGCTACAAATTTTCCTTTATCAATTTCCTGCTCAAGTTCAAAGGCTCTTTTATTTTCTCTCGTGTTTGCAACAATTGGAGAATCATTAGCATTGCCTCCACAAAACTCTTCGCCTTGCTAGTTTAACAAAGTAGCATCACTTGAAGGTTGCTCTTACTGTTGTAAGGCTCCACCATTAGGTGGGTTATGTTGTGAATTTGAAATGCTCTGCACCATTAGAGATTTATTGATGATTCCACTTGAACAAGTGGCCTGATTATGAGGTTGGTTGCAGGGATAACACCATTCATAATTTGCAGCCAAGTTGTTCTGAACAAGGACAATATCATTAGCTGCACTAAGAGGAGCATGATTATATACTTGAAAAGGCCTTGCATTAATATTTTGTCTTGGCCCTTGGTAGTTGCCTTGATAAGGCTTCTTATTACCTTGATACTACTGTTGCTGACCTTGAAAAGGCTGATTTGTAGTCTGATTCTATTGCTAATAAGGTCTATTGTATGACTACTGCTTTTCTAAGCTTACCAATTTATTACCGAAAGTCTGAAGCAAACTCTTGATCTCTTGTAGTTCCTGAGATGAGCTTGTAGTATCATTTTCTTGACTTGCAGTAGCTAGAACAACAACTGATGGCATCGAAGCAATTGGCAAAGGTGTAAAAGGTGGTATTTGTAGAGGTATATTAGGTTGAATCTCAAGAAAGATAGGCATTGGTGGCCTAGGGGAAATCTTACGTGCTTGAATTAAATAGTTTTTAGCCCTTATTGCTACCTCATAAGCATCTGGTAAAGACAACCCTCCCATTGACTGTGTCATAACTACTATTTCACTATTTATGGATTTTAAATAGTACAAAAAGGCATGCTCAGGAGAAGGCCTCACAGTAGCTGGGATTTTGTCCTAATTTTTCTAAAATATGAAATTAAAGTCTGTCATCTACTCCTGAGGAGCTCTTTTTATAATTGTTAATTGCTCAACCAGTGACAGATGGCCAAACTTGTCCTGAAATTGCTTATGTAGCTTGTCTCCTAACTCATCCCAAGTTGTAATAGATGCAACTTTTAGGCCTCTATACCACTGTAATGCCTTTCCTTTAAATGAGGTTGCAAGCAATCTAACAGCTACGTTTTCTTGGGTTATATAGTGAACCCCACAGAGAGATGCCACATCTCTAATGTGCTCAATAGGAGTTGTTTGATCTTCTCATGTGAAAAAAGGAAAACTCTTCAAGGCTACTATAGGGATATCATCATGTTGGGCCAAGTTCAATGGACTACCTCCATTGAATGGCAGAAAAGGCTAGTTTCTAGCCATTTGCACAACTGGAGGATGATTGACCTGAACTGAAACAACAAGAATTGAGGTTGTAACTACAGCTAAACTGGATTTAAAGGTTGGTTTGAAACTTGGTTGGGTTGATTGAACCCTCTTTGAAATAGAAACTCTTTTGACAAACCTACTCTGCCTTCTAGGTGGAGATAATTGTAAATAGTCAAAAGATTTTGAACTCCTAGTCTGGATCTTTTTCAAAAGATTAAAAGTATAGGTTTTTCAATCTTTACCCATAGTGGAAGTCGCCAAATATAAAAAATATGCCTCTTAAAGGTTCGAAAATGCTAGTAGCATATCAAGACCATCAATATCTTATGTTTTTCTGAATTTTCTAATTTGATAGTCCCACTGGGCGTGCCAAAAAATTGTTAACACTATGATTTGCACCTAGACTGAGATTTAAAATAGCTAATCATGTGTAACATGGGAACTTTTCTAAGGTTGTGGGTGACCTTATAACAGAAAAGAACCTCCAAATAAAGCTAGCTCTTTATTGGATACTACCTAAACTACTACTTTTCATTCTAAGGAAAAAAAAAAGTTCTATCCTATGGTGAAACACCAAACTGACTAAATAGCATGCAAACTTAGTTTTGTTACACTTTTTAGTTGACAGATTGATAAAAGGCTTATACAACTCATTTATGCATATTGCTTACACAAGTATTTTATAAGAGGCTGTTGACACAAGACCCTAGAAAGAAAAGAAATATTTCATAACTAGAACTCTTTTATTCTAACACAACTCATAACCTGCAAACATATATTTTCTTACAAGAAGGTGCTTCCAATGAGATAGAAATACAAGGAAAATAATAAATTTCACAAGTAGATTGATCAATCACCATAACACACACACAAGCAAGCAAGTAATGAGAGGGTAAAATGACTTAGTACTATTAATCATCCAAGGTACTCACAGTTTGCATGACATAATGAGTTACAAAAATATGCTAAAGTCTGATGAAGAATTGTAAAAGTACTTTCTTATAAATCTACAAATTGAGAAATAACTTAGAATGAGTTACATGAGTGAATATATAACACAACCCAAGTGGTTGCACCAAAATAGGAACAAGCAACCACCTTGGGTCGGATGCCCTAGAAAAACCTAGAAATGAGGCATTGGATTCCTCACAAGAGCACCTTCAACATGTGTGGAGAAATGGTTTTGGCCATACCAAACATTTAAGCACATAAAACCACCAACAAAGTGCACTAATGACCCTATAAATGTGGGAATATGTCTTCAAACTGAAAATAAATCCCCCAATATTCTCTCCACTTGTCTCCCTCCTCAACTGAAAATTGAAAATATTCAACATTTTGCATTTAAAGAACAAAAAAATAACATTAAGGTTTCTAAGCACACCTTAAAATCATTTGTTTTACAATAATAATAATGCAAAAGAGGAAAATTCAAATTTTGGCCATTATGATGAGTGGCACATATGAAGTCAAAACTATCAAAAATAAAACTCCAAGCTGAAGTGGCATCCAAGTAACATTAAATCCTCCATGCTGGAATCTTCAAGAGGTTGCAAAAAATATAAGGCACAAAGATTTCCTAAGGCACAAACTCCAATAAGCAGGGCCATAGGTTTAGATTAGTCAGGTATTTTGATTTTGATAAAACAATGCAAAAAATGCAACCATCAGAATTTCTAGGGTTGAAACTCTAAAATCAAAACAAGGAAAATAAGAACATTTTTCATTCTTCTTCGAAGCTTCATGAAGAAGCTAAACTATTGCTGAGGGTTTGACTTGAGAAATCATGGAGGATTCCTGCATTTTCAATGAGGAAAAACACTACCGAGCTTATGGTAAGCATTCTACTACAATATCCATAAAGAAAAATGTTGTATTAAACTTCTCTAAGCAAAAGAATAATAGAAATGCATATTGTTTCTGTGTATTTCCTTTGATTTTTGTAGAATAAAGCCCCTATACTCTTATTTTTACCTACAGGAAAAATAAATCTTCCTTCTGTAATAGATCGTGGCTCTTTATTTAATAATTTGTAGATCATATTATAGCATCTTATTGCCATTTCATGGAGAAGAAACCAAAATCTCGCGGACTAGAGGGTCTTTCTTTGGCCGTACTCTAACATTCCTCCATGATACATATGAGGGCTTTTCTTTACTATTGTTTGATTTCAAAACCCATGAGGGTTTCTGTGATAAAAATAGAGGATTCCTATAGCATTTCATTTACAGTCCACGACCATGTCTATATTGCTCATTCCTCATCTTTTCATGCATTCATCTATAGTTTCAAAGTACTCTCCATGAGAAAATGAGAAATAATCTGAATAACACTTTACCATAGCTATCAAATTTGGCTACAACCTTCTAACTTTTCTAGGTTACTTAATCTCTATAGCTTTATTAGCCATGGATGCATCTTTAACTTACAGGAACATGAGGACTTGCCTTGTGTCATGATGGAAAAGTCTTCTGTAGAAATTCATGAAGTTTTTCTTTCTTGTGTCCTCAGACCATCTCTTTCACCACTACTAAATTTTTGTGCCTTCTAGAAAACTCAGAGTCATTTGGATGATGAGGGTTTCCTCATTCTTGATAGGTATCGAGGGTTTCACTAAGTATAAAGGTTTCTATATGAAACCTTGACTTTTTTAGTGACTCTGTCTGATATTCACTCATTCTAAATACCTTTTATAAGGACTATTTAGAGCAGATGCTAACCCTCAAGCATTACAAAATATTATTAGTGAAATCAGTGAATGAATGTTTAATTCTGGTAATTGCATGAACCCCTTTTACCAATAGCCCTTTTGATGAGTTGGATTATGCATGAGTAACCTATTGCATGATGTGGTTTTCAATATAATTTTCATTCACTGGATGACCTTGTAGCTAAGCTATCATATTATTATGACTGCACTTCAATGAGTTTAGGACCCAAAATATGTTCTCTGCATTACTGATTCAACATTACATGTTTCTATTTATAACTTTATAATTTTCAATCCATAACATAATGCTTCACATGAAGTCAAAAAATTTGAGGACTTTGAACCCCTATGTAAACTATTAAGGGCTTGAAAATCCTTTCTTTTGTCATTGTTTCTCCTTTGTACATTTTTCTCTTCCTTATTTTGATATGGCCATAGTTTGTTGTTATCTCATTTAATTGCCCATTTCTTGTATTTGGAGATATCTAGCATCCTTGATGCTTCATTACTACAATGTGTAGGTCATTATTGTAGCAGGTTGTCACATTCCATGTTTTCTTTATGACCTTTGCATCTATTGTCACAACATTGATCTTTGCTTTACATTACTGTGACTTTATCTCTGCATTCTTCTCTCATAGCATTGGTTGTCATGCATGCTTTTAACATTGAACTAGTTGCTATATCAATAGCTCTGCATCTTACAAGGACCACTTCCTTTTATATGATCATGCTATCTTATTGAAAAAATTTCAATGTTGATTGTAAAGAGACAAATCCTTCACTCCTGTAGGATGCTCACTGTGATTCCATGAATCCTGAATGTAACTTGAATTTCATGTACCTCTGAAAGTCTTTTCCTTGATAGTCACTTATCAAATTCATTTGATCATCTGATATATGTCATCTGTTTTTCTTTGATGATTGCATTCCACCTCTTTAAGGATCCTTAATAACATGAATAGAAAGTACATTCTCACTATTCTCATTTCCTATGACTACTAAAAAGTTATTCATTTTACTACTGAGAAACAAAACTCTGTTCTTTGACAATTGTACACTTGCATGCAACTTGTTTAAGAATAAATCCCTTATTGAATGCCCCTCTTAAACTAGAAATCAATGACACAATCAATAGATCCTTTCACACTTCCATGCTTATGAATTGAGATGCCTCCAATGCTTGTACATTCAAGTCGCTAATGAGCATGTTGTTCTTTTCATTTCTCTTATGTTTATGTTGTACCTTTATGAAAAATGTTGCCTTTATATTTCTCTGTCTTTTACAACAAGAATTTTGAATTAATATTTCATTTGTTCCTATCACCATGCCCCATATGCACTATTGTTCTCATGACTGATATCCTTGCATACCACATTAAATCTTTGTACCTTTCTTCCCATGAGATGACACCTTCTTCTAGGCATTCTATTAAACAATTCATATGCATTGCCTATTTCTTCACTTGATAACTATAGTAGAGCTTTAATGTTGTTGAGGCTCATTGTATTTATTGAATGAGTCATTATATCTTAGAAAAATATCAGCTATCATCACATGCTATCACTGGTTTATTGATTATTCTCCTCTAATATATTACAATTGACTTCCAGGTACATCACCTCAATTGGGAATTATGCTAACATTTAAAGATGACACAATTTCTTTTGGAATTTTCTACCTTTTTCTTTAGATTCATCTCGTTCTTGTGGGCATCAAAATGCTAGATTGGGAATCTCTAAAGAAGGGGCAAAAAATATCAGAATAAAATTGTATGAAGAGGCAGCAAGAGATAATTGTGACAAAAACTAGTACTGCTCATATGCATATCAAAACAAGGTATAAACAAAGATTCACCCTGAATATCTCATTTTCTCAAGCATGTTGCGCTCAACTCTAGTAGGAGCCTCATTTTACCCCACATGTTGAATTAGGATGAATAGAGTAAAAACATGATTACCCTGTAACTACACATGAAGTAAACTGTTAGAAAAATATGTGCATATGCCCAAAGGGCTTGATGATCCGGTTTTTCCTTTTCTTCGGACATATACAACTTATTATTTGTTTAATGCATGTGAAGAACAATTTATACACTACTGGGTGGATGTACATGTAGTGTTGGAGACTGTTATTGCTTAGAGCACTGCTCTAACATCATTGCAATTCTTTTCAGATGCAAGGGTTGGAAAAAGGGAGCTACAGAGAACACAAAGCAACTTGAAACAGAAGACCAAAGAAGGACAATAGACTCTAACTAGTCATCAGGCAATGACTGACCTCTTCCCCTATATGTTCATTTTTTATATTCTTCAATCCATTGTATAAATTCTACTTTATTTCCATTAAACAAGCTAATTCTCACAACTTGTGTGAGGAAAATATGTACTCTTGAATCAATGAAGATTACTTTCAACAATATTTGTGTAGATATGTTCAATATTGTATGCACTTGTATAAATGCAATAATCTATTACTGAAAAATTGTAATCTCCTTGATTCTTATGTTTATACAATTGAATGCAATAGAGGGAAGATAGATAAGAAATGCACTTCAATTTTAGTTTTTAAACATTATGAGCTCACTCATTTTGACAAGAAACAAAAATGAGTAACAATCATCTATAATTAAAACAAGTGAGTCAAATATCTACAATTTAATTGAATTTGACAACATCCATCCTCAGCAGTAAATTAAAATCATCATACTTAATAAATATTCATCCAAAAATCATTAACCACTTTTAATATATATAAATTGACAAGTCAATACTGATAAGATCATCATCATATGTAACTAAAAAAAGTGAAAGTCAAATATGCTAGTACATCAAAAACATGTCAAAATGATACATGTCCAATAGTCGACATAAGTGAAAATGATAAATGTACAAATGATATAAATAAAATTGATAGATTATGTAACTCAAATTGATACAATTCAATATGATACATGTCCAAATGATATAGTGAAAATGATACATGTCAAGATGATACAACTCAACAATATAGTACTGTAGGCCATGAAAATGATACATATGATAGTAACCATGAAAAGAGTCATCATAATGATATATCGGCAATGATCGATGGTGTAGTCTATATGATCATGAATGTCACTGGTTACTATCACCAACTATCTCATCATCATCATCACCATTGTGATCATCATCATCATTATCATCATCGTCGTCGTCATCATCATTGTCATCAGCCCTCGGTGTCTTCCATATTTGCGTCATCATCATCCTCTTCCATGTGATCTGTATCAATAGAACCAATATTTTGTGGATCTATATCATGTTGAGGATCATCTTGATCTTTTGGAAGACTCGTGTTCTACAACACAAAAAAAAATTAAAAAAAATTATTATTTATTTCATGCAATAATTTATTTTTCTATTATATATCTAATATTACAACATATGAGATGAAACCATAATCATATTACATCATATCAAATTGCACATATCATAATAAAATTTCAAAATTTTTACAACTAATACTGGTGAGTTAGGAGAAACTCTAGCTTTAAAAAATAAAGCCAATTAGGCTGGCAAACTTGTGGATCAGGCCAACATTTGGTGGAAGAGGAAGAAAGATGACTGGAACTCTGGAGGCCCACTGTAATGGATTTTAGTATTCAAACATGAGAGCAAAAGAGAGTTGATATCATGTATCAAAACATTAAGCATGCATTCTTCCAACGAGCGGAGAAGGAGATGATTACTTTGCTTCATTTTCATTTGCATAACCATATCACAACATGGGAACCAAGAAGACCAAGCATTTAGTTTTTTTGTGGAGCTAATGGATGTGGTCCAAAATTTAGGAGGGGAAAGAAGGTCAATGTATGATCTTGATGAAATTGAGGAAGAAAAACAAGTGAGGGACAGGAAAAATAAAATAAATACAAAGTTTCAAGGATTTGTCAAGCGAGTAAGAGAGCTATGGGAGTAGCCTCATCTAAAATATTTTGAACTAGAGTTTGATATACCATTTGAAGAGCTTGGTTTTCATGGAGTTCCTTTCAAAGCCTCTGCTTTTATTGTTCCTACAATAAACTATTTGGTAGAGTTGGTGGAATTACCTTTCTTAGTAATCACTATTAGTGAGATTGGGATTGTTAACCTTGAGAGAGCAGGACTTGGGAAAAAGGAATTTGATATGGCTATTGTTTTCAAAGACTTCAAGTAGGATGCACTCTGCATTGACACCATTCCTCAATCTTCACTTGATGGCATCAAGGAATGGCTGAACTCCGTGGATATAAAGTATTATGAAAGTAGAATGAACTTGAACTAGCGACCAATTTTGAAGAGTATTATTGATGATCAAGATAAATTTATTGAAAATGGTGGTTGGGAATTTTTGAATATAGAAGCTAGTGATTCTGATTCTAATAATTCAGAAGAGTCAGATCAAGAATATGAACTCTCTGATGTAGAAGAGGAATCAGAATCAGATTTCATGTAGCCACCATCAAGAGTGTTACAAGCCAACAAGATGGAGAGAATTCTTATATAAGGACAATTTTCAATGTTGTAGGTATCGACTTTAATGCCAACTACAATGGTAACATTGAATTTCCCTAGCAATATTTATGTTAAGGAAATTTCCTTTACACGCAAGGATTGAAAGCACATCAACCATGTGGTACAAATGATTAAATCCTAGAGACTATCTGTAGAAATGAAAGAGTCTGAAAAGGAAAAGAGAGCTACATTGGTGACTCAGGAGAAAATTCAACTTTCAAAAACAAAGCCAATTAGGTTGGAAGACGTGTGGATTGGGCCAGCATTTGGAGGAAGAGGACGAAAGATGATTGGAACTATGGAGGCCCACCATAATGGATTTCAGTATTCAACCATGAGAGCAGAGAGTTGATATCATGTATCAAAACATTAAGCATGCATTCTTCCAGCCAACGGAGAAGGAGATGATTACTTTGCTTCATTTTCATTTGCATAACCATATTATGGCATGGGAACCAAGAAGACCAAGGATGTCTAGTTTTATGTGGAGGTAATGGATGTGGTCCAAACTTTAGGAGGGCAGATCCTGAGTTTTGCCAAGAGGAATAAAGTTAGATGAATTAAGTTCACCTACATTTTTGCCAAAGTTTACTTCCAATTTTTATGACTATTTTTCTTGACTGTCAGAGTTTACTTACAAATTTGAAATTTCTTTCGGGTCATTTTGATGAGGATATATGTAGCCAATGTGTAGAACCTTTTGTTTGTATCACAAGCATCTATGCATTACAATAATTTTGATTATCTATGGTTTATAGCTATGTCATCTCACTTATTGGATCTTCTATTTCAATGGTTTTTATGGCCTTCTCTGTTTGAGGTAGCACCTGACAATCCTACCTCCTTTCCTTAGCTAAAAAGTGGATTTGAATTTGGAAATATTGCACTTTAAAACTAGCTATGGTTTAAGGAGAGCTATTCTAGCTTTTTTGTTGACACCCTCAATCTTCAACAAGGACTTAGATGCATGGACTGAAATGCAAGCTTTCAAAATTAGATTTGAATGTGCATAATTTGATTGATTATGGTTTTCATAGGGAGTTGTATTTACATGACTGTTCTGGATTGTCAATACATGTAATAGTGATTGCATCCTTATCAAGTTTGGCTACCCTTATTCAAAATGCCTTGGCCTTTGGACTCGATACAAAGTTGTGCATTATTATTCCATATTTGTAACATGTAGGACATTTAAGGGGTACAACATATAGAAATTTAGTACCGTCATCCAAGGAAAAATTACAGATGGTGTATCAAGAACAACATAAAATGCTTTTATTAGGGTTAATGCTTTCTTCCCTCACGCTGTTGATATTCTCCCCAAAACATGTTTTTATTATTATTTCAATATATCTCAAAATTCAATGTACTGATTAACATTTTTTACGCTTTTTGGCTATTTATGCAAATGATGCATATATGTTAACTCAATCAGTGTTGTTACTTCGGTAGTCTGACTTCTATGACAACCAGCCATTAGGCCATTATGTGTGGGAGCACGTTTGTGTTTTTAGTTAGCTTTTTTGGATAGCTCTATTGGGTTTTGAGGCCATTCCATTTATCTTTTGAATGTTAAGAAGTCAAAGTTTCAAGGATTTTTCAAGCGAGTAAGAGAGCTATGGGAGCAACCTCATCTAAAATATTTTGAACTAGAGTTTGATATACCATTTAGAGAGCTTGGTTTTCATGGAGTTCCTTTCAAATCCTTTGCTTTTATTGTTCCTATGGTAAAATATTTGGTAGAGTTGGTGGAATTACCTTTCTTAGTAATCGCTATTAGTGAGATTGAGAATTGTTAACCTTGAGAGAGTAGGACTTGGGCAAAAGGAATTTGATATGTATATTGTTTTCAAAGAATTCAAGCGAGATGTAATCTATATGTACGCCATTCCTCAATCTTCGCTTGATGGCATCAAGGAATGGTTGAACTCCATGGATATAAAGTATTATGAAAGCAAAATGAACTTGAACTGGTGGCTAATTTTCAAGACGATTACTGATGATCCATATAAATTTATTGAAGATGGTGGTTGGGAATTTTTGAATATGGAATCTAGTGATTCTGATCCTGATAATTTAAAAGAGTTAGATCAAGGATACGAACCCTCTAATGTAGAAGAGGAATCAAAATCAGATGAGGAAGGTTCAGAAGATGAATATCTTGTGGAGTCAGAGGAGGACGAAGAAGAAGAAGATTCTGAAGAGAAGGAAGTTAAAACATGGGATGAATTAGAAGCTGAAGCTAGAAATGTAGATAAGGAAAAAGGAGACAAGTTTGATAGTGAAGAGGAAAGGCAACAACGAAAGGTAAAAGCTACAGGGAAGTCTTAGGCACCTGATATTAGAGATTCAAGAGGCATGTCTGCCAAGAGGCATAAATTCAGATGAATTGAGTTCATGTACATCCTTCTACTATTTATTCATGCATATAAACAGTCATCTTGTAATCATAAGATTTGAGCTCTATTTACTCGTCCTACACATCAATAAACAACTCAACACAAGAGATGCAAATTATCATATTAACACAACAATCTCCAACTAAGTTATTGAAACTCAACTACTGATACCTCATTCTCCATCCAGATTACATCATTCCACTTTTTGTTTTGTAACATATTCTTTTCAAATTGCTTTGGATGGTGGCCATATTTCTCCTCCTATCAAAACATGGCACATGGTCTAGTCAAACTAATTAATATGCAATCATTTACTTTTTCCAAGGAAATAAAAAAAAAATATCATTTAACATATTAAATATACTTACAAATGTATAGATCAAGGCTTGTAAACCTTTCTAGCCACTGTGATGCGTGGCACGAAGTTTCTCAAGCCTAGCCTTGGAGACCTTGTCTTGAAACATGCACTAATTCAATTTAACTATGTACAAATAAAATTTAAATATCATTTAATAAATTTGATATAGTCTTATGAGAAAATTCAAATACCTGCGTACTTTCCTCACCTGACTTCCTATGTGCATCAAACTTCTCATATGCTTTTAAAAGCTCTTTCCATACTTTCACACTTACATCAATTGTACTTATTTTTTGCCTTAGCTCAGGAGGGATTTTTTTATCTTCTTTGATTGGTTGCACTGAAATCTCTTGCAGTTTTGAGACATTCACAGCTTTATCTTCTTTACAGACCAACCTGTGCCAAAATAAATCTCCATGTCATGGATAACTACTTTTTTCAAATGCATGGGTATCTATGAGAATGGAAAATGTAGATGGTCTTTGAACCGTTGAAGGAATGATTCCTTCAACCTATTCACAAATGTTTTCCCAGCATTTGTCATTCAGACTTCCTCTGAAACCACCTCGTATTCTTTGTATTGTAGCTACCAATCCAAGATTGATAACATGGAATGGTGGAAGAAGTTTGTATCCCAGGAGTGGCTGGGACGTTGGAAGTCTTTGCTCCCTATTCCACATTCTTAGAGTTTACTGTCACTGATTTCCTCCTGAATCTTTTGCTAGATCTAGGATTGGTTGGGAAATCAATTGATTCCCTTTGACACAATTGATTTGTTTTCAATGTTTGAGGGGCATCACCAAATTATTTTTCTATGTATCTAGCAAGCGTTGTCCAGTCCACATTAACCAATTTGTTCACTAACTCTACCCCCAATATGGAAGCCAATTCCTCTTTATCTTTGTTAGTCTCATGTCCCTATATATATTAATTATATTTCTTCTTTTAAATTTAGAAATAAAAAAGTAAAAAGTAAAATTCAAAGAAACAATGGAAACATTTACAAATCTATAAATTGACAATGAATTACCTCATTGTGTCCAGATTCTGCCGATAATGCTCCCTTCCTTCTATTTCTTGACATTTTGAGGTGACCTAGGGAAAATTATTTTTGTCCAGACTGTGGAGGAAAACGAAGTACACACTGTCAGGTATGAAAGTTTTCATCTACTTTGTGGTATTAAAGTTTTGTTTTGTGGGAAAATATGTTTGCTAGGTTTACTTAGTGTTGATAACCTAGGGAAAATATGTTTGTTGGGTTTGCTTAGTGTTGATAACCTTGTCATGAAAACTCTTTCATAATGAAATCTTGCCCAAATTTTTCATGGCATCGATGACTATGGCGCTACTAGGAAAAACCAAGCGGTTTTTGCATTTATTTTTCAGCAGTTGCTCAGCAGTGACTGACCCAATTCCTAGATTTTCCAAGCACTTCACTATTTCCTTAATACCCAGGTTAGGGAAAGAATACAGAGGCACCCTAGCTTCGTGCTATAATATTTTGAACCAAAGCTCAAATGGGTAGGGTAAAATTTTTTTTGGCTTCTCAAAGGTTTTACAATTTATAATGATGAGACAATTTAGAGGTTTCCTAGATAGGTTAGGCCACAAACCAGTAAACAATCACGAATTCAAATGCAATACAAAGAGCAATAAACAATCACAAATTCAACCAAGAAAAAAAAAATTGTAACCTTACCTATGGTGTCACAAACTAAATCGAATTTCTCATTAGTTGTTGGTAGCACCCTACTCTCTTCCTTTGCGTGACATTTTTCCCTTTTTTGTCATCTGATTTCTTCCTTCATGCGGGAAATTTTTTAATTTTCAATTTTAATTCAGTAGTTGGTGCTTTAGTGGATGCTAGTTAACTCCAACTTTAGCACTGAATTCTGGCCGTTAATGCAAGGGCGCCTAAGGTGGCGCCAAGTGTGCCTATCATTGTTGTATAGTGAATATTTTCATTATTGTGTATCACAAGATCTAGAGTGTTGAAAATAGTTCCAACTCCTACCTTATTTTTGTGACCACTGTTGTCTTGTGGCTCCTTCATCAGCTCGGTGCAGTAGAGCAGTTTTTATTGCGGTCCCGCAAGGTGCTTCATCCTTCTCGGTGGTAGTGCAGTGAAAGATTTTGTGGCAACACACAAGTCTTCCTTTTTTTCCTAGTGGTGTTGCGGTGACTCCCACAAGTCTTCTACCATTGGTGTGTGGTAGTGCAATGACCACCGCTATCCCACGGCTCATTCATCAGCTTAGTGCGGTAGAGAGGTTTTTATCGCGGTCCCACAAGTTGCTTCTTCCTTCTTGGCGATAGTGTAGTGAAAGCTTATGTGACAACATTTTTATTCACAGAGGAGGCCATGGAGAGAGGACATGGATGACGTAGAAATACTAAATCGCTAAGAGGAAAGTGGGTGGAAATAGATGAGACAATGGAATCTGTAGATACAATAGAGGTAAGAAGAGAAAGCAACCTCAACCAAAGGAGGAAGGTGTTTATGAATTCACAAATGCTACAACATAGAGGAGATATCAATATATCAAATATATGATGAAAGTGAGGTTTTGTGATGGATAGCATACTCGTTGAAATGATATAATTGGTGTACTAAACATTATTTACTATGTTGTGTATTATAGGGGTGAGATGAGGCCATGGCAACAAATCATGTCATATCAAATCAGGTACTCAAACTTTGGCTTAACTTAGGAAAAAATGAACTAATGGAATTTTGTGATACGTCCATCTTTTTTCACAAGTATTATTGAAATTTATAATGTATCATCCAATCTTGACATAAATTAATGCATGTTGTTGATTATTTTAGATGGAGATTGGAGCAAATGTAGAGCCTGAGCGTTCAACTAGAAAAAGAAGAAGATATGTATGTGGACGTGGACCTAAAACTATTAAATCATGTAGATGACATTGGGTGGAAGAGGATATGACAATGGATATTGTAGACACAACAAATGATTGCACTAAAGAAGAGGTAGGTCAGGACTATAGTACATGGGATGAATACTTTGAGAAAATTGTTGTTTGTGGATGTTATGTATGTCGTTGAAAGAAACAATTCAAACGAGCGATTGTACAAAGACATTACATATATGATGAGCTTCCAATTAGTAGTATGCCTCCTACAATCGATTAAAACCAAAGAATAATAAATGAATGTGGACTAATGTTTTATAAACTATGTTGTCAAAATTGTGTTTTATTTAAATTATTGTATAAAAAAGGTAGTCTATTAAATAATGTTCCATTATTCAATTGATGTATATATGTTCATGAAATTTATATTTATATTTTTTAAGCCATATTTGATTATATTTCTTTGAAATTGATACATTTATGATTTATCCAATTGTTGCCAAACATTAAATAATGCTTGAATTTGTTGATACATAGAAGATTTTGATGAAACACATTATACTAATACCCAAGATCCAACTGGATTATTAAGATTTGGACAGGATGATCCAAACCATCCTTTAAACAATACTAGGGTGAGAAGAGAGATATTAAAGAGAACACTACCACCTAAGAAATTTGAAGAGCTTATGAGAGTCCATACACTGATGACATGCCACCTAGCCTTAATGATGATGATCATGATAGTGAAAATGTAGTGCATGAAGAAGGATTGAATGGAATGCTTATAGGTTTCTTTGGGGATGGAAACAATGATGACAATAATGATGATATGGTTGATAGTAACAATGATAGTAGGGGTAATTACCACCAACATAATGTTGATGATAACAACATCAAAGGCTCCATCAAGCAAGCAATGAAGACACCCATGTTCAAATCGGGTGCAAATAGAACCTCAAAATTGGAATGCACATTAATATTATTAGAAATCAAGTCACTATTTGGTTGGTTAGACAAAGGATTCACTATCCTATTGAAGTGAGTTGAAATATATTTCTTACTTTGCATTGCCAATTAGTGTACATAATTCATAAACATTCAATTGATTTAATCTCTGGAAATATTATAGGGCACGAAAAACTAAAATATTCCCTGAAGAGAATGTGTTGCGATCAACTTAAAGAGAGGCACGTCTATTGTTGGTTGAGTTGGGGATTGAATATAAGAAAATTCATTCATGTAAAAATGATTGCATTTTATATAGAGATGAATATCAAAACAAGGTAGATTTCCTTGTATGCAAAGAGAAGAGATGTTGTACAGATGTACAAGGTCCTACAGTTCCAAAGAAGGTCTTACATCACATGCCAATTATACCTAGACTTCAACGAATGTTTTGTTGCAATTCACTAGCACAATTTATGGACTAGCATGCAAAGGCAGGAGTAAAGATGGATTCATTTGAATTTCGGCCGACTCCAAAGTAATGAAACACATAGAGGAAAAATGGCCAACAAAATTCAAAGATGAACCTCATAGTATCAGGTTTGGTCTTGCAATTGATGGAGTGTGCCCATTCTTTTTCCTGAGCTCAAATTATAGTGTTCAGCCAGTTGGATTGATAGTATACAATATTCCCCCATGGATGAGTGTTAGAAAGGAGCACCTTATGTTAACTCTCATTGTTCCAGGAAAACATCAAGTTAAAAACATGGATGTTTATCTTGCACCTTTTATTGATAAGATGCAACTGCTATGGAAAGGCATAAGAATGTATGACATATCACAACCTCCATAAAATAGGTCCTTCATGTTGTATGGTGTGCTATGTTGGACTATTCATAATTTCCCAGGACTTGGTGTTTGTTATGGTAAGATAAAATATTTACGTATGTACACTCATAATTTATTTTCATCCCAACTTTCATACTTAGTTTTATACTATTTTTTTTATGTTATTAACATTACTTAACACAATAATCCCCAAAAAAAAGAGGACATCACTTTGCTATGCTCTGCTCTTTCTCGCGCTGGCTATTTTTTGAATTTCTAGTACTATTTTTTATTGTTTGTTCCATGGGTGCTTCGAGGGGGGGGGGAAAGGCTCTCCATTCCAAGGACTTTGTCCCTGCTTCTATTGTTGTGCTTGCGGTGGCAGTTACCAGCCTGCCTACTTTTGAAAAGACATTTTCTCCTTGTACTATTGTCCTATCCCCAGGGGAGAAGACTACCAGAATCTATGAGAAGTCACCCTTCTCTCTGACGCTTGGTCTTAATTCCTTTTTTTTGGAGGAATCCCCTACTTCCTGTGTGGACAAGTTGGTGGGGGCTGACTTGGGGGCATCTGCACCTACTTGGGTTCTACTTCTGGGGCTCCCCCCTAGAGTTTTGGGAGAAATTTTTAGGGTATTGCTAACTCTTTTGGGAGCCTTCTTGCCATTGATAAAGTCACCCAGGAGAAATCGAGACTTTTTTTTGCTCGTATCTATGTCAATGTGGCAGTTAACACAGTTCTTCCATCCTTTGTGTTGCTTAAGTCTATATTTGGAAATTGGACCCAACCACTGGAGTATGAAAATGCTCGCCTCTTCTGTCAGCATTGCAAGAGGTTTGGTCATCTTATTGACTCATGTGCAGCTTTGGGCGAAAACTCAAAAGCTAAAGGTAAGAGGTTTGAAGAAGACTCTTTGCCAAAAGCCATGGAATCTTCTTTCCCCCAAAAAGGTGTCCATTCCCCTTCTAAAGGATAATGATACTGAGAATATTCCCCTTTTGAAGGATAAGGACCCTGAGGTGTCAATTGGCCCTCATGCTATTGAGCAGGCAGTTAAGATCCTAGCTGAGGACCCCTTGAATGTCTAGATTCTCAAGACTAATAAATATTTTAATGGTACTGTGGAAGTCCTAGAAGAGGGTGAGTATGTTCTTCAAGAGATATCTCCATCCCTGGAAGAGTTGAATTTGTCTCCCAACTTGGTGCTCAAAATGTAAATGACTTGATGGCCCTTCTTGGCTTCCCTCAAGGGTCAAGTGATAAGGAGGATGAGGAGGGATGGTCACAAGCTACCTCGAAAAGCAAGAAGAAAAATAAACCAGATGTTGGGGGGGAAATAAGGTGGGAAGACCCTCCCAGAAGGAAGCAAGATTAAAAGATACATCAAGGGATGTCGCCATAGGTAAACCAAAAACCTTAGACTTGACCACGGGTTCAAAGTCCAAGAAAAAGTAGTTTGTGTTGCTAGTTGTGTGGGGGGTGGGGCTGTTGTTTTCTAATGAAGTATGTTTCTTGGAATATTAGGGGCCTTAATAGTCCCTATAAATAGTTTTTGGTTAAGACCTGTATCATGGATAACAAAGTGGATGTCATCCTTTTGCAAGAAACGAAGATGAAGAAAGAAAATTTTGAAAAAGCTATTCCTAGTATTTGGCCAGGAGCTGGGTTTTGCGTTTGTGAAGCTGAAGCTACGTCTGGAGGTATTGCTACCCTATGGAATCCCTCTAAATTGAAAGGTTCTTTACATTTTGAGAGTAAGAATCACCTTGAGGTTACTCTAGAAGACTCAGGTTCTCTAGAGTCTTAGAATCTAATAAAAATCTATGCTTTGAATTCTAGCAGAGATAGAGTTTTATTGTGGGAACATCTTAGTGAAGCTATTTCTGAAAGAGGCGATGAACATTGGATGTTGGAAGGAGACCTTAATTCCCCTCTCCTTCCTTTCGAGAAGTTGGGTGGATTGGATGAGTACTCAGATAGTATGATGGATCTTGTTGAATTCTTTAACTCGGTTGGGCTGATTGATATTCCTCTTCAAGGTTCCAAATTCACCTGGTCAAACAAGAGGAATGGAAATTAGTTAATTCAAGTTAAACTAGATAGATTTTAATTTCTGCTAATTGGAACATTTCCCAATTCCTTTCTCTCTTTTCTCTACCAAGGTCTGGTTCATATCATAATGCTTTGGTTCTGAAAAAACATGTGGATCATAATAAGGGCCCTTTCCCTTTTAGATTTGAAGCTATGTGGTGCACTCATCTAGATTTTACTGCCTTAGTTCAACGGTGGTGGGAGGAACCCATCCTTGGAACTCCTATGTTCTGTTTGGCTAAAAAAATTCATCGTGTTAAGCTAAGGGTCAAGGAATGGAATAATTTGGTAACACTTTTTAGCTAAAAAATACTTTGGGAAAAAGCTTAAAAGAAATACATGATAGAATATAATTTGGTGTGATAGATGAAGAGATTTGTGCAAAGGAAAGAGAGTTGAGATCCCAATGGTTTAAATGCAATAAAAAGGAGGAATTTTTTTGGAAACAAAAGTCAAGAGTTCAATGATTGATGGAAGGGGATAGGAACACAAAAATTGTTCACCAATCAACTCTCAAAAATAGAATTAGAAATAGAATCAGATCTTTGGTTAAAGAGGACAACTCTATTATTATCGAGGAAAGAGAGATTTCCAGGGAAGCTGTTAAGTTTTTCTCCTCCTACCTCTTAAACCCTATCAATGATCCTCAGGTTAATGCTAATTTTCTAAATGTTATTCCTAATGTTGTCTCTGAATTAGATCTTAAGATTATGACTAATAATGTTTCCATGGAAGAAGTTAAAAAGGTTTTTTTCTCCTTTGGTGCCCTTAAAGCCCTGGGTCTTGATCGTTTCCCTCCTATTTTTTTCCAAACTTACTAGGAAATTGTTAAAGATGATCTCTTTAATGTGGCTAGAGATTTTTTTAGGTCGGGTAGGCTGTTAGGCAATTTTCTACTTTTATAGCTCTTATCCCTAAATCTGTTGATGCCTCTACTATGAAAGATTATAGGCCTATTAGTCTCTGCAATACTATTTATAAGATCTCTAAAATCTTGGTGTTTAGACTTAAACTGGTGTTGGGTAAAATGATAGCCCCCAACCAAAAAGAGTTTGTTGAGGGTAGAAACATTCTTGATGCTATCATTTCTACCTATGAGATAATCCACTCCATGGAGCATTCAAAAAATATTGGAATGGATTTTAAAATTGACATCTCTAAAGCTTATGATTGGGTCTCTTGGCCTTTCTTGTTTGCTATCCTCAAGAAGTTTGGGATTGATGGTAGGTTCCTTAAGTTGATATCAGCTTGTGTCACTTCTCCTAGGTACTTTTTTTTGGTTAATGGTATTCCCCAGGGCTTCTTCACTTGTGGGTGTGGTATCAGGCAAGGGGATCTCCTTTCTCCCTACTTGTTCATAATTGTTGTTGAGGCCCTGGGAAGAAATATTCAAAGTTTGGTTGATGTGTAAGCTCTTAAAGGTATAAAGGTGGCTTCTTCTCTCAACCCTGATTCCCATCAACAATTTTTTGATGACACCCTATTGTTTGGGGATGATTCAGTGGGGGAAGTTGGTGCTTGGAAATAGATTCTCAATGACTATGTTGAATTTTTTGGTTAGTGCATTAATTATGATAATAGAAAAAAATATTTCTTCAACACTAATCAGTAGATAAGGGACAGGGTGAAAAGAATTTTGGGGTGTCAAGAAGTTGAGTTTCCTGATACTTACCTGGGGCTACCTCTATTTTCCAAGAGATTCGAAAATAATTACTGGAATAAGTTATTAGAAAGGATTCAACGTAAATTGGGAGGATGGAAGGGGAAGCTACTAAGTCTAGCTGGTAAGATCCAAATCCTAAAAGCCTCTCTCCAAAATATTCTAGTGTATTACCTTTCCTTGTTCAAAATTATTGCTCATATAGGAGAGAAGATAAAACAAATTCAGAGGAAATTCTTGTGGTCAAGTACAAAGGAAAAAAAAAAATTCTCTTGTCAGCTGGGATAAAGTTTGTAGGCCAAAAAGGTGTGGGAGGTTAGGGATGATAAGAATTCATATGCTAAATAAAGCCTTAACTGCTAAAATTGGATGGAACCTTCTGGAAGGCTCAAAATACTGGGTCAAAATCTTCCAAGCTAAATACTTCAGAAATAGGAAAACTAGTTGTTTTTTGTCTCAATTGGACTTCCCTTTTGGCTCGACCCTATGGAACCACCTTTCCAGATTAAGAAATGTGCTAAAGTTGGGGGCTAGGAAGCGAATAAGGAATGGTTTTAACATGGATTTTTGGAAAGACCCTTGGATAGAGAATGCTACTCTACCTGCTATTGAGGATTTGAATCCTCTAAAGTGCAACCTCCACACAATTTGTGACACTAAGGTGAGTTATTATATAAATTGGGAAGGGGAAGAACCTAAATGGAAGGATTTTGAGGCCTTGTTAAGAAGAAATAATCTGATGGGTCCTAGACAGGTTGAATGGGCTCCTCTTCTAATCAATCTGCATAATTTGATTGGGGAAGCTAAATGGTTTGATAGGGGAAGGGAGGATAAATGGATTTGGAAAAGTATCCCCTCTAGTTGTTTCTCAGTTAGAAAGACCTATGAAGACTTGATGAGGGCCCAAGATGTTGTTCCTAGTCCCTTCTAGAAAGGGGTGTGGCTGAAGAATACGATTCCTAAAATAAACTGTTTCTAGTGGTCGGTGACCCCTGGCAATATCCTTACCATTGATAACTTGGTCAAGAGAGGTTTCTACCTTGTTAATTGGTGTTCTCTTTATAAGTAGGAGGAAGAATCTATAACTCATTTGTTCTTCCATTGCAAGTATGCGAGGGAAGTGTGGTCCAAGGTGTTGCAGTTGTTGTCTTTGGATTGGGTCTTTCCTAACTCTATGAAGTTGTTTATTGAAGGCTGGTGTAATTGCCCATTCTATTACAATGTCATAATGGATTTGTGGCACAAATTTCCCCTCTTTGTGTCTTGGGGGATTTGAAAGGAGAGAAACAACATAATTTTTAGATAGGAGGAGAGAAGTAGTGAGGAGGTGTTTCAGATAGTTAGAACTCAAATTAAGGAAAATATGGAGGTTAGCATACTCAGCTTCTCCAACTCCTGACCGAACTATAAGGAAATGAGAATAAAATGAAATTGGGGTATTAGGAGAGACCTTACCAATTTGAATTGGACTAAGATGCTTAAAAGGTTGGGTACGGTTTAGTGCCCCCCTATGAAAGATTGGGTGAGATGTAATTTTGATGGATGTTCCAAAGGAAATCTAGATCAAGCTGGAGCTAGTGGCCTCATGAGAAACTAGAATGGTGACTGTATTATGGATTATGGTGGGAATCTTGGGATCTATTCAAATAACAAAGTTGAAGCTTTGGCCGCTTTTGGAGCTTTTAAATTCTTAAAGGATTTGGGGTTCAAAAATTTTATAATTGAAGGGGACTCTAAACTTATTGTGGACATTTTAACTGATGTTGCTACCCCTCGTGGGAAATTAAGGATATAATTGATAGATGTAAAGTTATTAAAAATAGTTTTACTAATTTTCGGGTCCTACATGTTTACAAGGAAGGGAATTGTGCGGCTAACTATGCAACCAATGTGGTGCTCTAGTGTAGGGGTTGGACTAGGTGGACCAATGAGAACATACCACAACCTTTGAGAAATATAATACTCAATGAAAAGTTTGAAAATCATATCAAATGAATTCCTGAGAAGTTGGTTGGTGATGGGATGGAAGAGTATAGTGGGGAGCTGTCAAGCTTTCATAATAATGATGGCCTAAGTGGTACGTGCGTACATGGGAGGATCCTTGAGGGATATTTTTGCATTAATTCCCTGTTAAGGATTTCAAGCAAAAATCACATGCAGATTATGGTTCTCTTAAAGGTTATCTTTTCTAAGTGTGTCAATTTTCCCTTTGTCAATTATTCATGAATTTCTATAGAGGGAAATGGAAAGATATTAATTATGGGTGTTATTGATTGCAAAATTCATAATTCCTTTTGGGCTCTGAGAAACGTGCAAAATTCATCCCTAAGAAGAAACACTCTGTTTTACATTTCCTCTATGAGTCAGTTGCTTCATTGGGTTTTGTATGTTGTTTTTGGTCCGGGAAGAAAGGTCGCTGGGGAGAGTATGAATCCTATCCAGTCTCTGTAGAATAATCTTCAAACTAGCAAGATGGGAGGGTCGAGGAAAAGAACCGAGTCACCTAACTGCTAGGCGCTGAAGCAAAATGTCAACCTTTGGAGAATGTTCAAAAATGTGGGTATGGCTTTGTTTTTCCAGTCCCTAAAAGGCTACAATGAAAATTTGATGGTGAAGTTTACTAACTCTTGGAGGAGAGGCTATGTTCCAATTGGTTTTGTGAATTTTGAAGTCACGACCCATTTCATAGCAGAGGCTACAGGGCTGCAAAATTCTGGATTGAAGGTTGTTAAGAAGAGTGGAGCTAATTATCAATGTTTCAAAGATAATTTTCTACATCAGGGAGAAAATTTGAAGCGGTTTCAAAACAGGTATGCTAGACTTGAACTTCCTCCTCCCTTTTCACCTGTCAGTCTATTTGTCATGAGATATTTCACCCTTGAGGGTCACTACATGTTTGTTCATGCTTATCATTTTCCCATTTTAAACCACATAAGACATGGGGAAGGCATAAATATATCATCTTACCTTCTCTCCTCTTTGCAACTGAATATAGAGAAAGGTGCTAACCCACTGCTTCACCAAGGCTTAATGCTTACACTGTATAAATATGCCCTTTCTCAAAATCCGTATGAGAATCCTCTAAATGCTAGAGAGGAGATTCCTTACCCTGCTGAAGAAGAAAATGTTGAGTTTCGGTGGGTGGAAAACCCTAAAGTTGTTGAACCTCCAGTGGTTGAGCATCCTCCCCGCAACCCCCATGCTATTGTTGCTAGAAGATTGCTTATCCCTGCTAAGAGTTCCTCTCTGGTGGCTAATGTGTTGAACCCGTCTACCCCCTAGTCCCAGAAAAGTGAGGACTCTAAAAATGTGGACTTGTTGCTTGCCAGAGCTACCCCTGAAAAATGTAAACACTCTCCCCTGTTGCTTGAACTTCCTAAAGCCAAGAAAGCTAGAAAAGAGTTCACCCCTCGTGAAGTTACCCATATTTCAGAGGATGTAATTCATAAGGAAGAGGTTAAGGAGAAATTATAGGGCCAGGGTAATGGTGGGAGTGGTGAAAGGGGTCGGCTAGGCTGGTGAAAGCAACATCAAAAGAGAAAAAAGGGAAAGATAAAATGTTTGTTGATGTGGAGGATATCCCGAGCTATGAAGAATTTGAGGCTCAGGATGATGAGGATTTCGAGGACTTTGAATTTGAGGAAACAACCTACGATATGGGGGAAGAATATTTGGAGGAGGAAGAAAAATATGAGGAAGAGGAGGAGCAAGTCGAGCTATCTGGTGAAAAGAAAGAAATTGGGAATGCTGAGGAGGAAGGGCTCTCTGGTCGGGAGAATAATTCTAAGGATTTGAGTATTGATTTTCTTAAAAGCAGACTAAATTTCTTCCAGGTCCAATTTGAGGACATGGAAAAGGATCTTGTGACCCTAATGAGATTCTCCAATAGGCTGATGAGATGTGTGATGCTAGGTGTGTCCTCGGGTGAAGCAAAGATTAACAGAAAACTCAAGAAACAAGGAAAGGTGGATTCCCTCAAGCTGTTGGATGATACTAGGGGACTTGATTGGCACGAGTATGTGGCTCTCTTAGGAGAGTATGGGGACCTATTTAAAAAGGCCAGCTAATGGCTTGGGTTACTATCTTCCTTGCTTTTGATGCATTTTTTGTTTTATTTAAATATCTGGGACTATTCATATATTATCTTTAAGATGTAGTGGAATACCACCTGGTATACTGTGGATTTAATAAATGGTCTGCGTAGATTAAACTTTGCTGGTAGCAACTTTTTGTTTTTGATAATTATGGGTTGGACTATAGCTTTGATGTTAAATCTGGGCCTTGGAACTAGTATCTTGTTGTTTTTTGGTGTGGCCGATGGTGTTATTTCCCACCTTGGTTTCCTTTTTTGATCTGCTATGTTCCACGGGATCAAGGCCCTTCCCTACTTATATTATCAAAAAAATTACTTATTGAATTGTAGGGCTTCAAACAAAGGGGATATTTGCATGTCCAAGATGTGCGGAAAAATTTCAAGGGTGGTATTCTAAAGATCTACATAAATTTATTTACACAAACAACAGGGTTTTTCTACCACTAGATCATAGGTTTAGAAATTGCCTAAAGAATCAATTTGATGGAAAAGTTGAAAATAGAGGCCCTCCCATGATTATGGGTCTAGGTGATTGGCTTAAGAAGTATGAAGATGTTGAATTGAAAGCTTGGGAGGATTTTTTTATTGGGGTGATTCAATCAAAGAGCTAGAACAAGTTGTAGTTAATATGCCAAAAGGAATGAAAAGGAAATCCATATTTTATGAGCTCCCTTAGTGGAAGGATCTATTAATATCTCACCTATTAGATCCTATGCACATATTCAAAAATGTCTCAGATTCTATATTTCGACATATATCAGGCAAAGAGGACACATTGTCTTCAAGGAGAGATATTGCTCTTTCGTGTACCAAATTTCATAGAAAACATTTGTGGCCAAACAAGGAAAATGAAACATATATAGAAGCTCCAATGATTTTGAAAAAAAAAGAGCTAGACCAACTAAAAAATTTCATCCATTCAATAAGGACACCTACTGGTTATGGGTCATCATTGGCTAGAGCTTTTACAATTGATGGACATATCACAGGATTTAAAACACGTGATTTTCATAATTTAATGAAGGTATTAGATATCAACATTTAACATTTACTGGTAACATTGATTAAGCACTAAATTTATTTTGATATTTTGTTGTGTGAGAAAAAATTACTAATGACCTTTTCATAAATGTGTTTGATAGCATATCATGCCATTGGCAATTAGGGTGGATTCTTGTCTTACTGTTGACTTAAGGAATGCCATAAGTCAATTGTCAACATTTACAAGGTATGTGGTTATATGAAATGTTCATGTGTGAGAGACAGAGATTTTATATTGCATTTTAATTTATGACTAAAGGTTCATACTAATTTACTATTCTTATATTAGGTGGGTGACCTCCAAGGAGATCCATGAATCTGAAGTGCCAAAGTGGAAGAAGGAAATTGCAGAAATTGTATGTGTATTTGAGAAGGAGCTCCCTACAAGTTTCATGGACCTACAAGTACATTTAATTATACACCTAGTTGATGACATTGAATTGGTGGGTGTCGTATCAATGAGGTGGATGTTTTTCTTTGAGAGGTATATTAAAACTCTTAAAATATATGTTTGACAAAAGGCACATCCAAAGGGTTGCATGGTTGAAGGGTGTGTATTGAATGAAGCATTTTTCTTCCTGTGTGAATTCCTTGGTAAGGATTTTTAAGATGGCCCGCTTGTCTAGGATGAAGAACAAGCATCAGATATCATTGCTGAAGAAAAACCACAATCTAATGGTGTTGAAGTAGAAATTAGTAAGTAAATTCTTGATCAGTGTGGTTGTTTTTCTTGCAATCATTAATTTACTTTGTAGTTTATTTTACAAATTAATAGAATGATATTTGGAGTTTGGAATAAGCATGTTGACATGTAATAGGTGTAGATGAAAGTTCTATACTCGAAAATGTCATTATGTACCACATGGACTTTATGAACAAATGGATTGATCTGTATGATAAAAAGAGAGAAGTGTTAGAAGCAAGGAGACAGTTTAAGAGATTGAACCTAGGGAATACTCCACTTCCCACTCATCTGCTTAGGGAATGGGGAAAATATTGCAAACTAGAATGAGTTACTAAACAAATTCAAAATCAAATAGAAGATGCAGGTACAAATTCAAACATAACAGAAGATGAAATCAACATGTCTAGAGGATGTGAAAGAAATGTAAAGTTGGAATTTTACAAAATTTTGTTTCCTTAACAATTTTGATAGTATTAACTATTTTAATATCCGTCAATATATTTGTTTTCACTAAAATAAATAGTCTTTCACAGGAGAGGAAATATCCAACAATGTGGGAATATGGTCGACATTATTGTGTAGAAAGTGTAGATGTAAAGAGACGATCCTTCGATTGTGGCATCATGGTTGAATTCAAGCAATCCAGTTGATCAAGCTCAAATGATAAGAATATAATTGAAGGGAATCTACAATATATTGGGAAAATACAAGAAATTATTGAGTTGGATTACCGCTCTTGTAAATTTTTTATTTTAAAGTGTAGATGGTATGAAGCATTTGAGAGGACACGAAGACATGATACCCATAGTGGATTGTTTTCTATAGATTCCTCATCATTCCTACTGGAGGATAAGGAGCCTTATGTTCTACCAATTCATTTTGTGCAATTATTTCTTTAACTCAAACAAGAAGCGGTAGTGATCATTAATCTATTAATTCATAGCTTATTGTAAATATATACATGTGTTTATTAATCAATAAAATTGTTATAACATACGTCTAATATATGCATGTCACTCATGTGCAGGTATTTTTCTATGAAGATATTTTGGACCTGAAATGGATATTTGTCCTACATTATGATCCAAGATTAAGGCATGTATTTGATGATGCATTAGTGGATACTGAGCAAAACAATGATGGTCAAAAAAATGAGAGAGAGGGATTAAAGAACATCGAAGAAATTGACATCCATGATGATGTTGAAGATGGTTATGTTCAAGCACAAGAAGACAACAATCCAAAGTTAGATGATGTTATGGAAGACAACAATATGGATGGTATAGAAAATGATGATCCAAATACATCTGGTAACAATATAGATGGTCTACATTCAATTTTAAATGATGATGAATATGATGTAGGTCAGGATGAGGATGATGATAATATTAAATACTTTAATGAACATATGAACATTGACAATGATACATTGGATGACATTGTAGCAAACAATAATGCTAATGAACAAGACTTCTAAATTTTAAGACTTATTTGCAATCCATGTTTAAAAAAGGATGATTCTTATGGCCTAAAATTTGAAATGCTTCAGTAATATTATGTTGTACATGGACAATTGAAAACCTGTTTTATTCTCCTAGCAAGCTTTTTTATTTTCCATTATAATTCTAGACCACATTTGTGGGGATGGCCTTTTACACCAATCTTAATTTGTATGAAGTTCACAAACCTATTGTCAAGCAGTAAATTCCTTTCGTAGATAGGAAATGTAAAGGCTTCATTTAAGAAAAGATAAGTAGTCTCTTTCTGAGGGTAATCCACATGTAAAAAGTAAAAAACACATAAAAAAACAATTGTACAGCAGAAAATCAGATTCAATCAGTTATGTCTTATTTTGCTTGCACACTTATCTGAAAGACATAGGGTATTCACCATACATTTCGCTTGACAAAGCAAACGTGTGCTTTCATTTATTTTTACTGTATATCTTAGAAGTGAAATTGTTGTTACATAATGATGCATTGAGAAAATAATATATACAAAAAATGTAAAGAAAATGTTTGAAATTTAACATGCAACCTATTGTGTTGTGTTGAAAGGAATCAAGATTAACTGGGACAAGAAATACAAATAAAATTTTGATGATTGTACTTAAAATTGAACAAGATCTGAAAATTGTGGACAATGATGGTGCTGAAATTGAAAACCCTGATTCTGATGACATTATTGTTTTATGTCATTAGAGATAAAGAACACATACAATTTTATATACATATAAAATGAAGATTTGAAACTAGTAAACTTAAAATGTAAATACTGTAAAAAATTTCCTTAAACAATAATTCACATACTCACTTACAAAAAAGGGTGAAGTACTTTTTAGTCAAACTTTGTTTTCTTTAATAAACATAACAGTAAAAGAATATTTACAAGTACAAGAATATATACACTGTTTCATAGAAAATAAGGAATATTTCATAGAATATACAAGTACAAGAATATATACACTATTTCATAGAATATATACACTATTTCATAGACTTCTAAATTTTTAGAGTTATTTGCAATCTGTTGGGTCTCAAAGATGCAGGTTTTTAGACCATAAGAGAGTGCCAATCTCTAAGAGGACTTTAATCCTTAATACGAACCAATTAAAGTAAATTATTTGAAAGGAATTTAATTCAAACCTAACCAGAAACCAATCAAAGCATCCACACATTAACAACAAATGTGCCCTGATAAATCTTGTAGATTTAAACAACTTGAAAATACCACTTTGGAGATAGCAAAGCAATAAATAAGGATGAAAATCAACACAACAATTGAACACTAAAAAATGGATTATGATTTATAATGTATATGCTCCATTATATTGCTCAAAATATAAACATACATAAGTTATTTTGATATGAATAAGTGGATGAGATGGTCTAGTATCTATTCCAATGGATTGAAATGATGATGATATGATGATCAAAATTGGACCTTGGTTTCCCTATTTGTACGGGAAGCAACAAGCTTCAGGTCCATTCACAAGAGTTGCATCGTTTCTTAACTAAATCATAATTAATATAACATAGAAACTTAAAAAGAGTTTATTGTTGGATGGACCACAGTCCGTTAATCATCAGCAAGTGCCCGTGACCACCTAAGATCTATTGAAGGCTCAAGCACCATGTTAATGTGTCCACAACAACCAAACTCTAACTACCTCCTCATACAGCTCGTGCAAGGAAAAAATTAACCTTTGACATGTGATCAATGTATTTCTCCAGGGCATAAGTGTTTGCATTTTGTAGAGTGTCTCTCATTGCATTCTCCAATTCACCAATCCTCCCAAGCTGCTTATGCATTTTCCTGAGTACCTCCTCCTCATCATTGATGTCATCAAGGATGTCTGGCAAATATTTTGATATCTCATTTTTCCAAGTTTCCTAATCCTTCAAATATTTTTCTTCAAAGAAATATGGCATGGCCATACATAGTGGCTGGCTGAAGTCATTCAATTCTTGTGTCAAGATATTCTAGAAGATTTCATGTGTCTTCATGAGGCTCTGACATTCTTGGAGCAAAGCATTATTATCTCCATCTTTTTCCTTGATATGGGATTCCATTTCCTTCATCCTATCAAGCAGTCTTCCATGCTCCACGAGGTCCTTTTATGTTCCACTGTGAGCACGCCAAAAACCATCTGCATGTTGGCACATATCTTTTAATTTCATACAAATTATCCCTAATGCTACTTCAAAAGTAGTAGCCTTCAATTTTATTTTTAGTTCTTCTTGTTCCTTTTGAGCCTTTTCAAATTTACGCTTCCATTGAGTAGTCTTAGACATGGCCTCTAACACTTTTCTTTCATGTTCAATTAAAGGAGAGTAAATCCTTGGAGAATCAAGCAACCTATCTTTGTAGTTGGTTAATTATTGTTTCAACTTGTTATTTTCCTCTATCAGCCACTAGTTATCTCTTACTAGCTTTTGGATCTGGGATTTGGTGAATTTGGATACATTCACATTCAATTCAGCAGTCTCCAAGGGATTTGTCTCCCCTACTCTTTGCACCAGGAGATGTCCAAAAATCTAATCATGGTCAATGAGAGAAGCCTTCTTGCCTGGGGGCTAAAGACACCAAATTTGCAAAGTGGTATTATCAAGGTTGTACCTTGACCCTATTTAGACCCTATCACCTGCTTCATCCGTTATTTGAAAAATTTTATTCTTTCTCTTCAAAAATATGTCAAACATAATGGATAAACTAATATCCCACCCAGGAAGGAGCATAACTATAGCTTCTTGCAATAATGCTCTTCCTCTCTCAACAGTCATGTTTCTCATTTCCATATCAACTTCCTGTTGCAACTCTTTCAAGGCATAAGCCTCTTTCTCAGGATCAATGTCCTTTAACCTTTCTCTTATTAGTCTTCCTTTATACTCATATATAAATGACTTAAATTCAGGGGTCTGCACAATAGTATCATCTGCAACAAGTTCCTGACTTGCATGATGCCTCACATCATCTAATAGCTCATCAAAGGCTTCAAAGGTGATCAAACTTCTTTCCAATGGCATCTCATATTGGGGTATAACAAGAGCATTAAAATATGAGACTTCTTCTTCCTCCTCAGTGTTATCTTCTTCCATGGATTGGGAACCAATTGAAAATCTCACTTTAGGAGTAGGTTGAGGTGATAAGTGATGTAGTGGTGTGATATTTTCTACTTTCCTCCTAGGACCGATGCCCCTTCCTCTTTCAAATGCCACAAGTGGCACATCTCTTATCAGTTCTTCTTCATGGAGGATTAATTGTTCAATTCTTTCTATGGGATCCTATACCTCAGGGAAAGCCCCTACGTAGCCCGAGTTATTATTCACCTTCCAAGTCTCAGCCATCATAACCCTACTGTAGGAATTCATTCTCATCATATTTTTTTCTTCTTCAAAATTTATGATGAAATCTTCTAAAAGGAAACTATGCTCATACCCTTTTAATTTCTAAAAAATTTTGGCATCACAAATGAAGTGTTCAGGATCAAAATTTTCCCTTTTGTTTCCAACCGGCAAGCCCTAAGAATCCAATTTACCACTAACCAAGTCATATCTTGAATCAAAGATAATAGTGAAATAACCAAAGCATAAAGTGGAAGGCATGAAATTCTACCTCCCATAGCTCTTTAAATGCATGAAAGTTGAAAATGACAATTTCCTTATGATCTTTAAATAAGCAACTTTTTTTGGCACAATCCTAGAAGCAAATAAGGTGCAGTTTCAAATCCATAAACCCTGATAACAATACAATCCCCAAACATGTACCAGTCCACCCAATTTTGATTTATCCTTGCTTCATGACCATATCTTTTGGTTAGAGAAATCTTAAGATCTTTGGGGAGAGGTTGTAGTCACATTTGTGGCCTAGCATCTTATATGGTGGTTTGAAAAAATATTCCTCAAAATATAGGTAGTGGGACCTCCCACATTTGTATAGGCCTTGAATTTCCATCATTATCTAAATATTTTATTCTTAATTCCCCACCACATATCCCCATCACCTGCCCTTCATATAATTTCATGTGCATGAAAAGAGAATAGTGCTTGAAATTAATGGCTTCACTACTATTCTTGATGATATTGAGGGAATTATTGATGGCCTTTGATAAATACTCTGCATAATCATAGGGTCGGGAATTATGGCTTTGGATGTTTGTGGCTAAAACCATGGGAGAAATTGTCATGTTCTCAAGAACATCAATTCCCAGTACTTGACTAGCTGAGTAATAGGTGTATTGAAAGTATTCTTCAAACAAAGCCACAGAGAATGGGGGCTTATCTTCACTAGAGAACCTCATAGTTTGGTTACCCATACCTTTAACCCTATGTAGAGGAAATTTCCACCTCTTGTAGCTTGTGTCCATGGTGTGGTATTCCTCCAACAAGTCTCTGATTCATAATTTTGTTTTAAGGGAAGTGGCTAGCTAAAAAATCATGGAAATATAATCTAGCTTTATGACCATGAACTGTGACCCATCAAGAAAATGAATTTCTCTCATCTTCATATTGTAATTCTTTGCCAACACCTTGATTAACTCTATGTTCACAAAGACATTGGGTACTACAAGTTTATCCAAATTTAAATTCCACGGGTTTGACACTAGGCTATGCCAGAATTTCTTCCTATAATGATAAATAAAGAGGTCATAACTCCTACATGGAGTCCATACATCTCCTAGATTTTTCTTTTTATCTTCTAATGTCACACACGATGGGTTAAGCTGTTCTTTTCTTTTGTATTTTTTCCTAGACCTAGGACACTGATCGATTAAGTCTTGATTCAATTTCCTAGCTTCAGTTTTATGTCTTTTTGCTTTCTGTTTGCCGAGGGTTTTTTCCATCTCAACCCTACTCATGCAATGCTTTCATCTACTTACTAAGAAAATAATTTGAGTTGAGTCTAGACCACTTACTTGGATAAATGTTGCAAATTTCCATCTTCCCACCGCCATCCAACTGGGTTTTCCAAGTCCTTCAATTACAATTCACAGTGATTTCAACTTCTTTGAGGCTATATTTATCAAATTTCAAGACACTTCATCTATCCCTAGTTCATAAATGGCACTTGTTCCACCTTTATGATCAATTTATTCATTAATAGTGGTAGTCTCATCGATATTTTCATTAGTCACATCAATTAGACTAATCATCATTTTATAACTGTCAAAGAGACTTTTAATTAAAATGCCCATTGTTTCTTCAATATGTCAGTATGGCGGTGTTTTTCTATTCCCTTTTGTTGTTAACCGCACTACCACCTTGCTCAAGGCTTCTTGCTATGGGTTTGTGGTGTATACCACTCTACCACATATGTTTCTCACCTTCTTGACGATATAGGGGTGTATGCTTTTGATCATTAATTGAAGAGTGTCGATAAGACAATCTTATTTGTCTTACCGATATCTCAATGTCTCATTGACATTAGATCTTATGTTCCTCTGATGTTGGTTGTCGGTGTCAATGAGACAAGTTAATGTCTCTTGCCTATATGCCACTGTCTCATCAAAAATTACTTTGTTCTATCCAAGAGTTATGTTTCACTAAGCACTTGTAGATATACCTTGTTGATCTAACATAAGTGATTCTCTCCTTGATATGCACGTATCTTGTTTACATTTCATTGCTTTACATCATCGATGAGACATATAAATAAGTCTCTTTGACATAGGGGTGTCTCATCTACGTTTTTGATCTATGCTTTGTGCTAATGTTGGGGAGACTTAGGAGGGACTCTCATTGACATGGTGTTGTCTTGGTGATATGCTATGAGAAATCATAGGAGTATTTCAAAGGGGAAATACACTTTGATGTTGTGATCAATGGTTTTATTTGGAAGTTCACATGAGGGATTTTATTAAATTTAAGTTATTATGGCAATAATTCTATGCATATGGTGGATGTAAGAGATGAGTGAAAATGGAAGTATGCAAAAATAATTAGGATGGAATTTTGGCTACAACACAATCCATGTTTAAAAAGGGATGATTCTTATGGTCTAACATTTGAAATGCTTCAGTAATATTATTTGTGTCAATACAAATTACCTATTGCAATATCCTTAAATTGTTCAATCTTTGGTATGAATTGTTGGAAGAAAAAATTAGGATTATTTGGATGCTTCTTCCATTCATTTTGTAACATATGTTTGTGAAGACACAAAAGTTAATAGCTCAATCAAGTAGAGATTTTGTGATTTTCAAATGAAGAGTAAGGTACATTTTTTTTCTACTACATTACATTCATGTGCATAAACAAAATCAGAAGATTACATTACTATATTGCACTTATGTAGATGCATATAATATAGGAAATATTGCACAATCCTTTCAAAAATGTAGTCTTTATTGATAATGTAAATGTATGTTGTTCCACACAAGCCATGGAACTAACTATTTGAATGCATATAATTGAAAAACTATGCATTTATAGATACAAAAGAGAAAAATGCACATAGAGAGAAAGGGACCCGTCATTACCTCAATGACGAATCCTAGTTGCTTTGTTATGCATCATCTTCAGTATTCCTGCTTGTCTAAGCCTCCAAGTTGATGTCTTCCTTGCTGCTCCTAGGTTCCCTACATTTGAGTGAGAAGAGTGTTGTTATATCAATGAAGTATCACCAGTCAAAATATGTGCATAGATCTATAAACATATAATTTGGTCATTATGTGCATTCAAATAACTTGCATTACATAGATGCCCAGGAAAAAATGAAAGTTATCAAACATATCTATCATATGCTCGGTTTTATCTAACATGTTTTCTCATTGTGTAGGTATAGATAAAATTAGGTTGTTTTTTTGTTTATCTAGTTACAACATGTGGGGTGAATTGTGGCTCCCACAAGGGCTGAGCCCAGCCTGCTACCCTATTGTTTCATCTGAGAAGGATAATCACAAGTAAACCATCCATGAAACATTAAAGATCAATCTTTGCAAGGATAGTGGAGTATGTTGGTAAGGGATAATCTCCTTATTGATAAAGATTTATCCTTATTAATAAGAACATTCCACTATCAACATGTTGTGCCCTCAACACACACGCCCCATTGGGAATGGGGACCCTCTTTTTCTTTTGACATGCCAGGTTGTTTTTGTCACTTCCTCATTTTGCGTGCCCCGTTTTGGTGTCCTAGGTGGTCAACACACCTCCAAAGTCTCATCATAAGTTGACCATACTTCTCCCTTTTAATTTTGTCAAGTTCTAGTGCCTTGCGGGGCTCTCTTTGGCAGTTTGCCTCTGCCGGTGGCCTTGGGCCTTGCCAGGCCCGCCCCTTCAGGTTTCCCTAGTTGGGTTTCCTCGTCATGTCTTCCATCTTGAATGGTGGATGGATTCCGCCTTCCAGACCTCAGGCCCCAGATCCCTGTTCTCCATCCGGTGAAAACTGTAAAGTTTCTTGACTGCCTTCGAACCTTCTAAGCCCGAACCTTCAGACTTCCACTTTCGGAGTTCCATGAGGACTTCACCATTCCCGACGAAAAACTCGTGGCAGACTTCCACCCTTTGGGCCCCGACTTCCCCTTTGCCGCCAGTGATTTCTGAGAATAATTTTCCAAGACGGCCACAGCCTCGCGTCCTTCTAGCCTCCAGGCCCTAGACCTCTTGCTGTCGTCCGCGAATTCAAAATCCACCAACCCAATTGTTCACCATACTTGCATTTAATGTGGCCATTAATGGTGGTGGGAGTATAAATATCTTGCCCAAACCTGTCATTCTCACTTTTCAGTGTTGCAGAGAGAGGCCAACGGAATTTCTAGAGAGGTTCCCTATCTTCGTCGATTGTCACCCTCACGCTCGTTGTCGTCACTTGCCGACTGTTAATCGATTTCACACCTTGCCGCATCGAGTGTCCGAGGTAGGTTTTCCATCCACCCTCCTGAGCAGTGTTGTCATGTTTTTAAAGCTTAAAATGAACAAGGGTTAAAAAAGACATGTGACTGATAAAACATGACGAAACACACAAAACCCATGTTTCGATTCTTTGAAAAACCTCCAAGCTACCCTCAGATTCGTGATCGAAACTTCACCTCATCGCGGCCATTCATTGACCAAGGGCATTCATGCCCGCCGGTCCCGGGTCTCCTCTTAGCAGTCGAAAATAGAAAACAATGAACATTTTCCAAACGGCTATTTGACCCCTCGGCCTCGGCTCCTCAGACCTCCGTCATCCCTTTGCCATTGTGGTTGAAAACTTAACACCCAAATTTGGCCACCATTTTGGCTCTTCAGGCCCCATCCCCTGGACTTTTGTATCTGGAAGTCTGTGAGGATGCCACCATTCTGAACGGCGGACTCGCCCCATCTGCCTGAGCTTCGGAGTCTGCCCTTCCTTTCACTATCTGCTTTGCATTTGAACCCAACCTTCTGTCGCCCTCTCGGGTTCCAGTCCACGGACTTCCATCCCATCTTCGCCATTCTGAATGGTGAATCTTCGGTGACCTTCCACCTCTCGAGCCCCAAGCCTCCATTCGCCACTTGGAGTTTGGCATTGAGCCTTAAACATCCTCCCGACTTTTGGGCTCTGACCTCCGGGACTCCGTCCCTCCTCTGCTATTCTGAAAAGGAAATTCATGCCTGCCCATCTGAGTTCCAGGCTCCGCCTCCTTGCTCGCCATGGAAGCTCAAATTGAAATCTGACGTCTGACCTCGATGTCAGGTCCGGTCCGCCGGGCCACCCCCTTCGGACTTTCACCTGACAATCGCCTTCCCAAACAACAAAGGCATGACGGTGTGCCGGCCCCTTGGGCCCGAGCACTTTAAATTGCAAAATTTCCAGCCGCCCTTAGGCTTGCTGGGTCCCAAACTTCAAGGTTCCACTCCAGCAACTCCGTTTTTGCTCGGGCGTTCTAAACAGCTAACTCTAGATGGCTTTCCAGTTGCTCCCAAATCGATCCAAATGAGCTCAAATTTGAAATCTAATCTCGACCCAAGTGCTTAATTTTGGCCCTCTTCGTTACAAGCCTTTGAACCATCAAAATTTGGTTAGGAAACATCTCTCAGGTCGCTCTACCTCATTTTCCCTTTCAAAATAGCATTCCTGCCAGGGTAGTCTGGGCCTTCGGGCCCGGATTGTCCGAGAGCCCTCAATTAAAAGACTAATGGCATCGGGAAGTAGAAGTATCATTTTATGAATGATAAATTATTTAAAGTTGATTTCATCCATGGGATTTCAACTAACCTCAATACTTTCGTGATCAATTGCACTGACTGCACCTTTGCTTGTAGAATATATGGAATCAGGTGTAGGAACCTCGGGGGCGACTGTCGAAAAGGATAAAGGGAAGAAGTCGAGAAAGAATCCTTGAGGAAAAGAGGACAAGGATCAAATGAAGTACCAATTCCAGGGTGAACCTTTGCACTCGAAGGTTGCCATAGATTGGAAAGAAATCACCGACACCAATATAGGCCATGTCAATATTGATGAGTTTACACAAAGGGTTAGGGTCAATCCAACAACCAAGAATGCGAGGCTGATTAGAAAAAGTGGAATTGCAAAAGCTGCAGGCTTCCCTCCATCTCTCGTAGCCCCTAAGTTGGTCATGGCTTGTCGACAAGCATATCAACCAGATACAAGGACCATAGTCGACAGGGATGGTAGTATCCTTGCAGACATGTCAGCTAAAGGAATCACAAGGACCTTCCACATTCTCACCTTTCAAGAAATGAAAACACCTACCATCGAGGAATGCCAGGAAGCATGGGATGATAACCTGACAGGCTGCAAAAGGTTAATAAATCAACATTGGCTTAAAGAAAAATTGGGCAGCACTGCGAAGGTTCCTCATGACTTTTTTCGCAGTGATTTCCATGAAGATTACCATGACTTGGTCATAATGCTGAGCAGGGTTATGGGTCTCCCTACGACTGCCTTCTTTCAAGAGTGGATGGTGTACCTCATCGAACAGATCCTTCATGGGAATGAGGATGTCACCACAAAGTCCTCATTCTATTGGGGAGGTATAATAAGTGACTGCTTCCATGAGCAATTTGTCAATGTGAAGAAGAGTTCCAAGTTTTATATGACCTCATATCTCGTCTATTCCTTGGCAGACCGGAGGTAGTACAATGGGTTGTTTGTAGCACCCGATGAGGAGTAGGGTCAAAGACTGAAGGCCTATGATAGGTACCCCTAGCTCCAATACCAAAACTTCAAGAAGGAATATTGTAGGGTAAATGACGCCTTCATTGGCCATATCATCAAAATCATTGTTGGGGACTTTGAGAGAAGGGTTTCCCATAGTGCTCGGGCATTCTTGAAGTAGTACGCCTTCCTCTTCATTCAATATCCAAAGTTCACATACATCCATGCCTAGGGTTTCACTGAAAGACCTAACAAGTTGCCTCGATACCCCAATGACTAGATCATCCAATTGGAGCTTTCTCGGTAGCTCCAACACATACAGGCAGTCTTCAGCGGCAAACACATAGCAGGAATCTCTTATCCCATGACCCTTGGTCAGGGCATGTATAAATTACAAACTTCCCAGTGCGCTGGTAACTCTAAGAAAGAATTGAAGGATTATCATTTTCACCTGCACACTGCTCGCCTGTGAATGGACCCATATGGGCATTTAAGGAAGGCACTAGGACTGGAGTTCGCTCATCTACACCACATTGAAGACTTTTGGGGGGATTGTCAGGATGATAAGGAAGTGCATGTGAGGCACTATATGTGAATGACTGCACATTTTATAAGAAAGGTGCAACCATTTCCCATACCAGATCAAGTCGAAGAGGACGAAAGCACCATAATGGACCTGAGGTACCTCGCAGTCGCCAATTTTCTGATACCAACAATAGACTAGGATGAGCAAGAGGTAGATGACCTTGATATTATACCCAAGCCAATCTTGGCCCATACCAAAGAGTGGGCGGATGGACAAGTGGCCCAATTAAAACAACAAGGGGTGGTCCTGACATACGAAGGGATCAAGAGCAAGCCAAGTGCTATGGAGGATGTCGCCACTACAACTTCAACAGGTGAGACATCCAAGTCTCCTCCAGTCACTAGATCCAAGAAGAGAAAAGAGACAGAAATGGAGTAGTCTCCTAACCCCAAGGTTTATACAAGGAAGGATCCAGGGGGCTTACCTTCCAAGAGGCTTAAGCAAATAGGGGGTACGGTGGAGCAACCATTAATCCAAGAAGAAGAAGCAAAGGATACAGATCAAATAAAGCTTTTTTTGGCTCTCCCTTCTTTGGCTCCCCCATCATCTACCTCCCTGGCCATGGTCGCCACATCCCCGCCAGGGGTGGATATCTCTGTCCATCTTGCCCCTTCACCTCCAACTGAGCTTGTGATAGTAATTGACTCTTCCTCCGCTGTGACTACTCCTCCTTCCTCCACTGCCATGTCACCCACTACGTCACTCCCATTAGCTATAGTGGCGGCACCAATGCCCACTTCCACCTTGCCCAAGGCCTTCTCAAAACATATGCAGAATCTCGCCTCCAAGCTCTCCCAGATCCTTATGGATCCCAATCTTCAAGTGGCCCTTGTGCAAGTCCTTGCTACTGCTAAACCTTCGCAACCTCCGGCAGGGCCACCAACTATGGAGGCCACCATGTTAATCTCTGAGGAATGGGGGAAATAGGAGTAGGAAGCCTCGAGGTCATTTGAGGAGGAGGCCGATGAATACCATGAGCACTTTGAGTATGAACACCGCATAATTGACAAGGTGGCCTACAAGGAAGAAGGAATATGCTCTCCTGAGAGCGGGGATGAGGAGGAGGATGCCGGTGGTAGGGTCATTGTGAAGGCCTTCGACGATGATCTTGAGGAAGAGTTGGCCCGACAGCCGAAGGGTACTAAGGTAGAGGCAGAAAGGTCACCTCTTGGAGAAGAAGGAAAGCAACAAGAAGAAAATCCAAGAGAAGACAAACCTGAGGATGAGGCCCAAACTATCAGGAGCCTTGAAATTGAGCAGCCCAAGGAGCACATGCACGAGGTTGAGAAAACCGAAGGAAAGGAAGGGAAGGAAATGGAAAAGAAAGAAAGTCCCAGGCAACAATTATCTTCCAAGCCTCCTATTAAGCACCTTGTGTTCATCCAGGACTCCGATGAAGAAGAAGGAGATACTACTAAGGAGGAAGAAAGGGCCCCAGAAGATAAGAAAATAGAAACCTTAGGCAAGGGGGGCGAAGGTGATCATGAATCACCTAAAGAGAAGGCTGCTATGCCTGAATGGCTAGAGGGGCAACTTGAAAAGAAAACTCCTGTACTAAAGGACCCAAGAGCGAGGCTAGAGGCTATCTTATCCTAAGCACAAATTACAACTAGAAAAGAGAAGAAGCCTATGATCAGATCTAGGATAATGATGGATGCCTCTGGGTCTCAAGCTGTGTAAATAGCAATGTCTGTGGTAGGCCAAGGGAGAATAACCTACAACATCTCCACCCTTGATTTGGGAACTGCTACTAGAGACCAAAAGGTGGGGCACCTTGAAGAATCAGTGGCTACAGTGGTGCATCTGATAAAGCAGGACAAGGTTTCAAAAGATGAGCTTAAAGCACAAGCAGCTACTTTGACGAATTATATCCAACAATGGTCTTCGGTGGATGACCTGCCTACCACGTCCACAGCTCCACCCCAAATTCTATCCAAAGAATAGATGGATAAGATGGAGAGAAGAAAGAACTTGGAAAAGACTACAGGGAGCTGGTTCCGACAGGTCCTGTACGTTGGGAACATGGGTATTAGCTGGGCTGTTCGGACATCCAACAAGTTCTTGGATCTGCAACTATCTTTGGAAAGCACGACGAAGCTCTGCATCAACTTCCCAGCAACATACGACTTCACCTTTCCAAAGATTGAGGCTATCCTTCAGTTGCCAAAGGTTGCATGAAAAAGGAGCTTGCATTCAAAAGGGACTATCATTGGCTAATGGATGTATGGAGGCAGGATTTTGACAATAGGAAGGAAAGGTTGGAGCAAATAATGAGTAAAGTGGATCTGGACATTGAGTGGAGCAAGGAAATCAGGGCAGAATGGGCTCGATACCTCAAGCTAATGACGGAGTACAACATGCCAGTAGTAAAATGGATCCAGAAAAGGTAAAACCTTATTTTTAGAAAAAGATGGAGGATGGGATGTCCGATGAAATGACGGTGGAGTTCATGAGTTTTACTACCCATGCCTTTGATCAATCAGAGTTGTTCAAGTATCAGAGCACAAAGTACGATGAGGACTGGAAGAAGCTAGAAGATAATGCAAAGGAATGGAGCTACCAAATGTTGTGGTACAAGATTATTGAGGTAGACAAGATCAAGCCGATCATTCTAAAGTTTGTAGAGTATACAGCTTCAAAGAAGCAAGAGGGAAACCCTCCTGGAAGTGAAGAGCTCCCCAAGGAGTAGCTACAGTAAAACATCAATAAAAAAATGAAATTACTACAGTGCTGGCACTAGATGACAAAATAGGGAGAAGACAAAATGTAATTTTAAATTGTAATATATATTGGGGGTTGGTGAAACCCTATTTTGTAATGAATCTTGGCCGCACAATGAAAATTAATCTTGGCCATTCATTTAACTTTTTGGGCACTATAATAGGACTCTCCTCTCATTTGCAAAGAGAGTTGAGTTGTTGTAAAGCCATGCTGCTGAAATTTTAATGAAAATACATTGACTTGGTGCATTTTCTGATTTCTTCACATGTTTCATGGTTCAATTTCCCTTGTTATTTACTTTACTTAGATTTACATTGTTGTTCTAGTTAGCTGTATTCTTGCTTTGATAGGTTTTAGAAATGTTGTTCTGTAGTTATGAAAATTCCTATTGTGTAGATGCCTTCCTAGTCCATACTTTTTGTTGTTTGCTGCTATTAGATGGCTGTGTAAAGTTAGTCTGGGCTTAAATTCGAAGTTGCTCTACACTTTCATCTCTGTTCATGCATGCATATGGTGAATGAAAAGGTGAAATATTTATAGACCTTAGAAGATAGCAAAAATTCCATGAGACTAAGGTTTCTGGTTAAGTGGAATATTGTTTCTAGGAAGCTGTCCATTGCAGGAACTCCATGATTACTATTCACAATTAGTTGCAAGTCCAGGAACTTTCCATCTTCCCCACTTTTTTTTCCTTTTTTCAGAAATGGCTCATACCAAGGTTCATTGCGCATTGTAAAGCTAAACTTAAAGAAACATCAAAGTTTTGGATCACTGTCCAAACCTACAACAAAGTGAAACTTGACCTCCATCTCAGAAACTTCAGAATTGAAGATCTACCTCGCATCCAGCCACGTAAGTCTACCCTGTGATTACCAAAAAAATCACATTAAAATCAACTGAGGAGTTCCATGCAAGTCATGACCTGACACCTGAGAGACCTTGGGGAGATTTTCAACACCTTGCCACGAGAGATTTCCTTTCAAGAGAGGTATGTACTACCTGTGTTGAGGAAGTGTGCAAAACACCCATCAACACAACATAGCCATGATTATGAAAAAACTGATCATCAAGGATTCCAAGATAATTTTCATTAACAGTCTGGTTAAAAGTAAGCGGCCCCAAGCATCATAACAATCACAATAATTGAACATGAGGGGCAACCATGTAGATTAAAATCCTACAATAGTCATCACTTGCAAAGAAAGAGACAACATGTTTCCACATAACAAATTAAATCGAATGCATGAAAGGTACAATGATGAAATCCATAATAGTGAATGTTGCTTAAGAGTGATTGAAGGAAAACATTTTGTATCAAGGAGAACAAGGTAACCTCAAACTTTGTTGTACCTGAGTATGACAGTACATGAGCTTCTAGTGTTTCTAGATGGAACCTATAGCGGACAAGTGTAGTCTCCATCTAAAGGAACCATCTTCAGAGCCCTTCCCTGAAATGAGGGTTGAAAACATTAGAAGAAAATAAATACCATAATTCTAAAGTAACAATTTGTATCAAGACAAATGTAAGAAAGTATAATTAAAAAGAAAAATCCTTACAATTGGACCAAACAGATTTATGATTTTATCTTTAGAATGTAGGAACTTTCTCTGTCGGAGCTTCACGACTTGAAATTGGATCTCCAATTGGACTGATAAAATTTATGATTTTATCTTTAGAATATAGGAACTTTCTTTGTTCAATATTCACAACCTCAAATTAGATCAGAAGTTGGATAAGCAGATTTATGATTTTATCTTTAGAATGTACAAACTTTCTCTATCAGATATTAAAGATATCAGGTTGGATCAGAAACTAGATAAGTAGATTTATGATTTTATATTTAGAATGTAGGAACTTCCTCTATTGAATATTTGGAAATTCCTACACACAAGTTTTTCTTTAGTGCGAAAACACCCCAAAGTGTTTCACACTGGCTCAAGGTACAATCCAACCTGGTTATGACATCGATAGCAATCCAATTTTTCCTGAACTGTCCATACCCGAACATTGCATCACAATCTATTCTTCCTACATAAAACTCAAAATACCATGAAACAATGAGTCCCCTATATTAGCAAGTAAGTAGGTAGTCTATAGGGAATAGTTTGATTTTATACAAGGATGCTCATGAAAGGAATCTTCAAGTGACAATGAGTGAGTTGTTTGAGATTGCAACTGATGGTGCAATATCCAGCTTAAAGGCAGTTAGCAAACTAGTAAATGTGCAAGAAAATCAAATTGTACACAACAAACAATTCACAATGTTATCTTGCATAATGCCTTAAGTTTGAAGACAAAAATCTCATTGTATTTTGATGAAAGTAGTGACCTTAATGGTCAATCACTAGCAACCATGATTTTAAAACATGTTATTGTGCTTATGGAGGCAACATTTTAAGCAAGGCGGTTAGTGGTGGTTTGGAACAATGGCAGGTATGAAGGACTTGCTTTATATGCATACTATGCAGTCTAGCTTAAGACAACGTTCTTAGAAGAGATTGAAGGTGGATTATGGAACTCAAGGGTTACCATGATAAATATTAAAGAAAAGACTAAGATCTATTTAAAAGCCACTATCATGAAGATATTAAAGATGTCAAATGCAAAACCCAAGTAGCTGGAGTAGTGAACACAGTGCAAAAGAGGACAGTGTGCTAGGGAAGATTTAGAAGATCTCCACAATATCTAATCACAGGAAAATACATCATTTATTTATTTTTTTAAATTAAAATAAATTATTGTAAACCCTATATAGGACACATTGATACTTCAAAAGCATCTGATTTTTTTTTAAAATTAAAAGAAGTCATTCTAAACCCTATATAGGATACATTGATACTTCAAAAGCATCTGAAGGAATTTGAGATTATGCAAACATATGGAAATTAAATACCTTGATTACAAACATAGCTCAAACATTGTAACCCTTGTTGATCAGAGCAGGAATGAGATAAATGACAATGAATCCTATGCCTCCTATCACGCACATCTCCTTACCATTCTATGTCATTCTTTACTGAAACACTTCTCCATTTTGGCGAGCTACGCCTGAAAATAAGGTTTCAACAAAGGTTTTATTGTATGTTTATTAAAATAAAAACTCCATTCTGGCGGGCTATGCCTGAAAATAAGATTTCGACAAATTTTTTAGAGTATGTTTATTAGAGTTTTAGAGTATTTTGGTGGGCTATATTCTTGATTCCTTAAATGATTTATTCAAATGGATTGTGACTAATGTGATTTGTTGCATTTAGTGTTGTAAATTTTAATGGTGCCATGATTACCATACTACCGCCATCTCTTATTATGCCCGTTGTTGTATGGTGGTGTTTTTCCCTTCCCTTTTTGTTGTTTACCACACTACCACCTTACTCAAGGCTTATTATTGTGGGGTTGCAGTGTATACTGCTCTACTACATATGTTGCTCACCTTCTCAATGGTCTAGTGGTGTATGCTTTTGATCATTACTTGAAGAGTGTCGATGAGACAATCTTATTTGTCTTACCGATATCTAAATGTCTTATCGACATTACTTCGTTATATCCAAGAGTTGTGTTTCACGACACTTGTAGATATACCTTGTCAATGTGACATAAGTGATTCTCTCCTCGATATGCCGTATCTTGTTGACATTTCACTGTTTTACATCATCGATGAGACATAAATAAGTCTCTTCAACATAGGGGTGTCTAAACCAACGCTAAACTCAAGGCTAAAATTCATAACTAAAAGTGGCGCTAAACTCAAAGCTAAACTCGAAGCCAAAGGTGGCACTAATAGCAGCACCGCACTCGAAGCTAATATCGGCACTAATTTTGGCACAAATTAGCACAAAAACTAGTGTTGACTTGTCTTGATTAGTGCAAATAAATGCCAAAAGTAGTGCCATCCCGATAAATAGCACTGACATTTTCAAAAAATTGGCAAAAAATACATTAAAACAGTGGGTGGAAGCAAAAAACAGAGCAAAAAATGGAGAAAATCACAAGGATTTGTTGGAGTGATCCTAGGCAACGGGAATCTATACTTCACTGTGATCTTATTGATAGCTCTTGAATTTTTCCACATCCTCCATTCTCCATCTTTCTTAGGTGCAAGTATAGGTGGTATCACACATGGGCTCATACTTTCTCTGATGAATCCCTTCTTCAACAGTTCTTGTATCTGCTTATTAAGCTCCACATTCTTTGTTGGTGTTATCTAGTGTGCACCTTTGTTTGGAAAACTATCTCCTAGAATAAGATCTATATAATGATTGATACTTTAGATTGGTGGTAATCCTTCTGGCACATTCTCTGATACAATATCTCAGTACTCTATTATCATTTCAATGACTTCCTTCTCCAGTGATTCTTCTTCTCTTGTGATTCTTCCTACATCTAAGTCTCTGCACTTCTTCAGAATCAAAGAAAAACGCATGTTCTCATGTCTCAATCCATCCAAAAATTTCCTTCCATCTACCAAATTGATTCTAGTTGTTCCACACTTCATTTTTTGGTTCATCCTCCAAAGGCTTCAAGGTGATTCTCTTTCCATCGGATGTTATGGTAAAAGTATTATTTATCCCATCATGTATAAATTTCTTATCATACTACCAAGGTCTACCCAACAACATATGACATACATCCATCGACATAATATCACATAGCACTTCATCATGATATGATCCTATCTTGAATTTCACTAGACATTGCTCATTTACTAGTATCTTGTGCTCATCTTTAATCCAGGCTATCCTATAAGGTTTCAAATGTTTCCTCCTCTCTAAATTCAACTTTGTCACCATTTCCTCAAAAACTAGATTATCTATGATACCACTATTAGTGATAACTTTGCAACACTTACCTCCTACTTTTCATCTAGTCTGGAACAAGCTTTTCCTTTGTGGTGCTTCCTTAATTACGTATTTCTCTTGGAACAATGCTCTCCTCATGAATAATGACTCTCCCTTCTTCAGAATTCCTCTAGAACTCAGTGATTACACTAGTTCAAACCTTCGAATATCTGGTTCTTGCATGATTTTCATTCTTCTTACTTTCTTGGTGACACTCAAATGCTCTGTTTCCTTCACCCCTACACTTAAAACAAGTTCCTCTGAAAGTTGTCTCGTCATGTCCTTGCTCATCTCTCTAGTATCCATCATTTCGGTAAGAATTGTAGCCTCCTTTGTTGTAGCAGTAATAATTTATGTCATCTCTCCCCTTCTGGTATGAACTGGAATCCTTTTCTTCCTTGTGGTATGAATCTTTGTCCTTTCTTTTCTCCACATATGGTCTTTCTCCTCCAGAATGTGATATGCCTCTCTGAAACCTACCTCCTCTTCCTCTCTGCCTCTATTCATGTCTTTTTTTTAGCTTTTCCTCCACTTTTAATGCAAACTGGTATGCTTCCTCCATTGAATTCATCCTCACCAGACTCAACTCTTCCTGAATGTTCATCCTCAGCCCATTGATATATCTAGCCACTTTCTCCTTGCTTGCTTCGCTATGTCTAGTCCTGATAATGATCTTATGAAATTCTTTAGTGTATTCCTTCACAGTCTTTTCCTTCTATCTCAAGTTTTGCAATCTCTTCAACAACTCCATTTCATAGTCTGCAGGTATAAACTGGTTCTTCAATTTTGTCACCATCCTATCTCATTTCACAATATTTTCTTTTCCTTTCCTATTTCTCTCCAATTGAACTTCCTTCCACCATATTTCAGCATGTCCTTTCAGCTTAGTATTTGCAAATCTTACTTTCTTCAGATCTTCAATTTCTTCATACTCAAAATATTCTTCAATGTCATTTATCTAATCAATCAACTCCTTAGGGTTTAGGTTACCGGTATAGTTCACAATCTCCATTCTAGGCCACTTTCCTATTTTTGAAATAGCCTTCAACATATTCACCTAATTAGATTCTTCCTCTTCATAGGTTTCTTCAACTCGATCTACTGCCTGAACTTCATCATCTTCACTTTCATCATTTGGTCTATGGTTTAAGCCTTTTCTTCTATCTTCTTCAACAACATCCAATATCACTTTCATTGTTCGCATCATTTCCATCATCTCATCCATCTTTCCAACAACATTAACAGTAGTATGAATTCTCCTCACTGTCATCTTTTCCTTGGATCTGGTGTAACTGCCTCACAATCAAAGATCTATTGAGAAACAATAATAGGCTACCTCAAGTTGGTGATCTGTCCACATGAATATCTTCCAGAATTCCCTGCTCAACTTGAAAAACATGCTCTAGTGCAACTAACTCAAGCCGATGATCTATCCATCTTCACTCTCCCAAAGTTCGCAAACTTGCTCTGATCTTCTAAAGGTTTGCAACTTTGCTCTGATACCAATTGGTGCAATCAATACTAGAGGCTCCAAAGATAGGACTATCCAACCTTGCAACAAGAGTAAGCACAATGGAAAATCAATGGAACAAAGAACATAATCGCATATGGAAATATAAATGATGATCAATTATTCATTGGCAACATGCCTTGCCTTCTGGCTTACAAAATGATATGGCGTTCAGCCTAGAAATATAGTGCGGGTTGCAACCCTTAAACCCTAGATCTTTCTTTCTGCTTGAATAACTTGATTTTCCCCTAATGCAACTACATGATGCCTATATATATCAATTCCCAGCTCCAGAAAAGATCTGTGTCGGTCTCAAGAGGTCTCAAACCTCGAAGTAGATGAAATGTGTGAAGGTCAGCCAAAACATATGATTTTCCCTTGATCCTTGGATAAACATGATGTGGATCAAAACTAAGGTTCCTCAATGAATGTGCATCCTTATTGGAATGGTCTCTTAAGCTCCACAAGTCACGAAATATGTCTGCACCCTTGAAAAGCCAAGACTGGTCAGTGAATGCTCTCTGTCCAAATGTAGCCGATATTTTGTTAGTGATAACTTCACACTAGAATCTCCAAAACACTTGAATTTTGGATAGATGTAGATGTTGCAATGAAGGTCCAATATCCTAATTCACGAGCTCTGATGTTGCAATGTGGTATAATGTGTTGTGAAACATTGAGACTGGGTCCAATAGATAATTACTGAAACACAAACATGAATGCAACTATTTTTAGTTGATGCAAGATTTCCTAAAACCTGGGATGGTCTTGCATCAAGTTCTATTATTTATTGAAAGAATTATATGATAATTTTATGGTAGGAGCTTACCTTTTAATTTTGTAACCATCTTATCCTAATATTTAATTTTCTCTTTAAATCCCCTTTATCTTTTCACGCATAAGAGATCCCACCACAGTTATACATAACCTTTCATCCTAGTGCAATAAAGCTTCAACTTCTTGGGATCCTTCATTGAATCATAGAAAAAGAGCTTCTCCATTTCTATAATATAATATATAACATCCTTAAGGCTTAATCTTCCATCATATAGTAAGAGGTATCCATATTTGACTTACTACCCATATTTTATAATAATTTAAAAAATGCACTCTCATTCATTTTGTGTGTGCCCTTGGTCTCCTTGTGTTGTGCAATGTAGCACTCGGGTTTGTGGCATGAATTAACCACCTCTCATGGATTCATTAACTCTATAGGTTGTATTGGGCATTAATAGGTCGATCTTTTGGTGCAATGACAACCATCTGTGCAACAATTGGAATTAAAGCCTAAGTCACGGGTTCGAACCCCTCGCTTGCATTGGGGGGATTGTTGCAAGGTGTACTCCCTTGGTCTACTTGTGTTGTGAAGTACAAAACTTGGTTTTGTGACATGGCTTAACCACATCTTATGTATTCGTTAACTCTAGTGCTTGTATCATGCATTAACAGGGCAATCTTTTGGTGCAACAACAACTGTCTGCAACAATTGGTATCAAAGTATGGGTCAAGGGTTTGAACCCCTCGCTTTGAATAGGGGGATTTTTGCAAGGTGTGTACCCTTGGTCTCCTTGTGTTGTAGCGCAACGCTCAGGTTCATGACATGGCTTAATTGCCTTCTTTGGATTCATTAACTCTAGTAGTTGTATTAGGCATTAATAGGTCAATCTTTTGGTGCAATGACAACTCTCTTTGCAACATATTTTTCATATTTTCTAGTTGAATCTCTTGGTCGTATTTTTTTAATCATCACTTACATCCTCAACATTAAATCCTCTACTCTATGATGTATCCATTGCATCTAATTTTATTGTGATTCCTCTCATCATATCCACTAAATTTGTAACTCTATGTGTCCTTAGTTTTCCTTTGTGGACATGCTTGAACCTCTTTCAAATTTCAACAATTGCATTATTTTTCTCACCTAAAATGAGTACTATAACCTCACAAGACACTAATCAATAATAAATATTTCTTTGATACTAATTGATGTAGTATCTAGGAAAAGGAGTCAAATGAAATGTGATCTAAACCTAATAGCTTAACATTTATTAACAATATGCATAGAAAATGGAAGCATAATGATACTACTTTCTTTAAAATTGATAAATATGTCATGAAAAGATTAAAAACATGCTCATATGAGCCTTCTATTTTAAAATTTCGTGAATGAATAAAAATTAGTTCCTTTTATTAGATAGATGATTCTCTGTCAAATTTTGTATTATTTTTTCTCCCATGTCCCTACTCTACTTTCTTCAATGGTCCCCCTCTAGTTCAACCTCTCATTTCATTAAATAATATACCATTCAATTTACACCCCTACTTATTCATTACACTCTTATATTGACTCATAACTTGCACTACATTCTAGCAAGTAATTTTTAGATATTAAACAAGCAATATTCAAATAAGAAACATCATCCAACTAATTTTTCTCTTAAAACTTTTCATCCAAAGAGAATAATAATAATAACCAAATGAAGGGTAAGGGATCTAGCTTGATTGGCTAAAGCATCTTGTTGTATGCAAGAGGTCATAAGGTCTAGTCTCCCCCATCCTTGTGGTACCAGAGGGTGTATCACATCAGTGTCATTGATCATGTGAGAAATGTGCTATGCCCTTAATATTATTGTACATCGGGTTATGAATAGTCGGCTTGTGGCTATCTTAACTCTCTATTAAGTCATATTATCATTATTATATTGTTATTTAGTTGTTTAGGTCGGCCTAAGTCTTATATAGGTGTGTCTAAGTCGGCCTAGGTGATATCCTTGGCATAAATAGGTATATATAAAGGAGGTTGTGAGTCTTATTTCATCATCAAGTGTGAAGTGTGTTCTCATTAGAGATATTTGGAGGTTTTCCCCTCGAAGTGGCTTGTTATTCTCGGTTATTATCAAATTATTATTTGCATATTTCATATCATATTCTTCTATTGTGCAAGTTATTTCATAACAAGTAGTATCGAGGAGCAAAAGCGAGGTTGTTAATAAGTGTTTGGAAGGATATCTCGTTGTTTCACTTGGAGAAATAGTCTCGATTGGTAAGATTGGCTACCACTTGGAATGGTGGTATAACACTTCTTTTCATAGCTCATCAAAAATTTCTCCATTTTTGGCACTTTATGGATATCATCCTCCTTCCATCACATCATCAATTAAGGTGTCCCCAAGAGTTCAGGCAGTAGAAGACCACTTGCTTCATCAACAAAAATTACTTTAAGGACTCAAGGAGAATTTAGCCATGGCACAAAATCGAATGAAACAACAGGCAAACCAACATCGTAGTGAAAGAAGTTTTGAAGTTGGGGATTAGGTCTTCTTGCGATTGCAGCCTTATAAGCAAATCTCACTAAAGCAGCAAAGAAAGAATAATAAGTTGTCTCCAAAGTATTATGGTCCATACCAAATCATGCAGAAGATCGGTAGTGTTGCCTACAAGCTTGAGTTGCCACCAGCAACAAAGATACATCTAGTTTTTCATGTTTCCTGTTTGAAGAAGGTAATTGGGCATAATATTCCCACTCAAACAACACTTCCCGAGTTGGATGAAGAAGGAAGAATCATTTTGGAACCAGAGTGCATTCGTCAAACATGCACAAAGAAGCTGAGGAATATAACTATCAATGAGTATCTCATCCAATGGAAGAAGTTACCAGTTGAAGATGCCACGTGGGAAGACGAGGAGCTCATTCAAAAGTTTCCAAACTTGATTAGCATTGAGGACAATGCTTCTTTGAAGAAGGGGGGCATGCTACACCCTTAATATTATTGTACATCGAGTTATGAATAGTCGGTTTGTGGCTATCTTAACTCTCTATTAAGTCATATTAGCATTAGTATATTGTTATTTAGTTGTTTAGGTTGGCCTAAATTTTATATAGGTGTGTCTAAATCGGCCTAGGTGATATCCTTGGCATAAATAGGTATATATAGGAGGTTGTGAGTTTTATTTCATCATCAAGTGTGAAGTGTGTTCTCATTAGAGATATTTGGAGGTTTGCCCCCTCGAAATGGCTTGTTATTCTCAGTTATTATCAAGTATTTGCAGCATATTTCATATCATATTCTTCTCTTGTGCAAGTTATTTCATAACAAAATGTTTACCAAGTGCACTATAATTTATAGTGGTCTACCTGATTCTTGTAGTATAAAATATAATAATAATCACCAAATGAAAGGAAGGTAAAAATTCACAATTGAGATCATAGACAAAAACCAAAAGATGGTGTTTTGATGACCTAACACCACTAGAATAGAAAAATATGAAGTGAAACCCTTTTGAGAAGTTAAATAGTTTCCAAAAAAATAAAACTACCTACATCAAGACCCATGACCCTCATCACATTGTTGACATCCAAATTACCTAGAAACAAGTGAGGAAATTGATTTATGACTATGAAAGTCACATACAACCACAACATATTTATTCTAATGTCTATCATATTATTAAAAACAATGATAAATTATTTCAATAATGATCTTGCAAGATTAATGCTACCCAAGGACCAAAATTAAGTCAACAATGATTCATCAAAGACCTTTTACCATGTAAGTGCAAGAATTTAAAGCTATTGTATCATGTAACACCCCTCCATTTTGGATCTTTTGTTTGGCAATGTTCTTCTTTGCATGTTGTTTTTGTTTATGCTTTGAATTTGGTACTTGGTTCTATTTGATCGCGAACTGTAAAGCGATGCAAATGTTATTATTTTGATGTGATGTTATTTTATTCTGATGTTATATTATGGCATGTTCTGAATTAACTTAGCATATAATTGAATTAATGTTGTTTTATGCTTGTGATCATATTATTGATGTTAGAATCGTCAGTTAGTGATTTTGTATTGGTGAAGGGGATGGGATTGTACCACTTGCTTGTGAGCACCCTACGATTCTGAGATTTCCTTTTCATGGTGTGTTTGATCATATTATGTATATATGCATGTTCGATGTACTCTTTGTTCGCAAGTTGATAGGTACATGACATCAACTCCACCTGGTTCATAGGTTTGAGCGTGTCCATTGGCCAACGGTATTCGATTGGGAGATAGTAGCTAGGTTTTTCATGCCAAGTCATCACCCTAGTCATAGTGTGTCGTTGGGTTTTAGTTGGGTTAAGTTGCTTCTTGTTGTGCATCTCTTCTTGTTTTTATTTAAATTGCAAGTGAAAAAGGTAGATAAATGACTTTATGTATTTAAGTTGTTTACTAAATTTATTTGGTTACAAGGTTATAAATGTTATTTAATTTATTCATTAATTTAATTTAATTAAAAAAATGATCTAATAGTGGATTAGATTTATTTTATTGATTAATTAAATTAATTATGTTGAAATAAATCAAGTTAGTATTTTGGAAATTATAAAGTTAAAGTCTTATGGAAATGAAAATTGATAAAAGCATTCAAATGCATATGAAATAGAAATTCCAAAATAGATAATAAAGTCTTGTTGAAAAAATTTTTGGTTTCAAATTTAAAAATTCAAAATATCTCCAAAACTGCAATAAATTTAGTGGGTGGGATATTTTAGGGGTTTGACCAAAAATTTGGGGAAAACTCTATTTGAGTATTTTCTATTTCATATAATTGGAATTTTTTAATTTTGGTGGAGAGTTTTTGCTGTGGTTAAATTTGGATTTTGAAGAAAAAGATTTGGAATCTCCATTTGAGTTCTTCAAGCTTGGGAGAAAAAACCAGGTTACCTCTTTGTGTTTTTTTTGTTTTCCATTTAAATAAGTTTCAAATCTTTGATTATGTTGTTTGAAAATATTTAAAATGCTATTTAGATTCAATGAAAACCCATGTGAAATGGTTTCAAAACTTGCAAACTTCTGTTGCATTTAGGAAAGAAAATCAAAACAAGAATCAAACAATGGAAAAATAGAAAGAAAACCAAAAGAAATTTGTTTGTCAAACTAAAATTTAAACCCTGATGTTGTGTTGACAAATTTATTGTTTTATTGCAAAATTTTGTTGTGCATTTGCATAGTTTGGCTGAAAATGGAGATTTTGGTATATAGTTATAAATATACACAAGTATATTTTATAACCATACCGTGTTCATTAATTCTGGACAATGTTTCTTTTGAAAATTTCTTTACATAGAAAATTTATGTTTGACTTTGTGCAAAGTAGGGGAGAAAGTAGGTTTTTATTTTGTTTTTGAAAATAAATATAAAAATGTTTTTTTTATTTGTTGTTGTAGGGAGGCAGGGGAAGCCAACCCCACCGCCGCCCAACCCCAGGGGAGGCGAGTTGTGTGCTTCGCACACAGGTTGCACCCCAAAGGGAGGAGGACTGTCTGCTTCGCACATAGGTCGTGGCCCATGGGCAAGGCAGACTGTGTGCTTAGCACACAAGTCACCGCCCATGAGGGAGGCGGGTTGTGTGCATAGCACACCCAGTGGAGTGGAGCCTGCACGCCCTATTTAGGGCTTTAGTTCTTTGTTTTTTAAATTATTTTTTTTATTAATATTTAAATTTCATTTAAATTCGTTTTATTATTTATTAATATTAGTTTATATTATATATATATTATATATTATAATATTTATATATTATAAATATATAATGTGTATATATTATATATATATATTATATTTTAATTTAAATAAATAATTTCTTTTATTATTTAAATATATATTATATATATAGATGAAATATATATATATATATATATATATAACATATATATGTTAATTAATAAGGGATTAATTTGAATTAGTTGGATTATAAAAAAGTTATTTAAATATTTAAAATAGGTATCTCTTTAAAATGATTATTTCATTACTATAGTGGAATTGAATTGGCTTTATAACAAATGTTTTTTTTAATATATATTTAAAATGTTGATTTTATAATCAAATGATTTATTTAAAAAGTTGATGTTATAATCAAATGATGTTATCGAAAAGAATGTTTTAATCATGATGTGTAATTGGAGAAAACGAAATTAAGTTATTGGTTTAAATTCCTTAATGTTGTCCAAGTGATTTGATTTATTTTTGAATGTGCAAATATTGTTAATTATTTAATTGATTACATGCACTATGTCATTGCTTGGCTTGGGTTTAGGAAACCCTAACAGTAGTTTATTGAGTTGTCAGAAATGCTTTCTAAATCATGTTTCATTCATTCTCGATGTTGGGCAAATGGGGTTATTTGTCTAGTAAGTCTTCTAGAGGAGTTATTCTAGGTTGGGATGTTTTATGTGGTGATTCGATTTGTGAATCGCCTTGGGGAATGCGTAAAGTTGCATCATGTTGTTTCACCTATTTTTCACGAACGGGGATGGTTTGTGCCTCCTTGGGATTAGGAGAGGGTTATGTGGTGTGTGCTTACTTTGGAAGGAGTGGGGTTTGTATTTTGTTTTCCTCTAGTGTTTGGAGTGAGTTTCCTTTGTTCATTTCCTCCTTGGAATTGGAGAGGTCGTCTTATCTAGTTTACCCATTGGATTGTGATTTTGTATTGTATGTGTTGTCGATAGGAGAGTGGCTCTTTCTGGGGGTCTGGCACACAAAGGGGTGCCAGGGTAACTCACCTAGGGTTTAATCAAGTGATATTTAAAAGAATTAATGGGGAACTTACACACTAATAAAGATAATGAATTCCTCTCTCATGAAGCATGTGTTTGTTAAGGCTCGAGATGAGACGAGATGCATAGTTATACATGAGGGTTTGGCAGCTAGTAGAGGCAAGCCAAGGTAACCCAAGATGGGGGTCTGGTAGCCTAGGAAGGTTGAGCTAGGGTAACTCATAGCAATTTATGTATGACACTCTTCCTACATCAGTAGTCAGTCAGTTATTGTGTGGTGTACAAATGATGTACATGATCATTGTTCTCTAGAAGCATTGTAACTTTGTGTTAAGTGATATTGTGGCTGTAGTTGTTTCAGTTTAGTTATGTTTCAGCCTGTATCTAGAGGTAGATGGTCTTGTATAGGAATTCCTTGTTACTATCTCCTAGCACAGGGGGTGAGCCTTCGGGTATCACATGGTTGGGTGGAACGTGCACCTTAATCTGTTGGGTCTTCTTCTTGTTCGTGTGGACGAGATTTCCAGTTGGAGAGCTCGTGGGATCCAATTTCTTTCCATGCTTAATTCATTCAGTTGATCTTGTATTTTATTACCCCTCATTTGTTATCGAGGTGGAATTTGTAATATGTAATTATGCTTATTGGATTTATCTCATTCGGGGAATAAGTGTTGTAATGTTATTGTAAATTAATTGTTATTTGAAATCATGTAGTATTTATTATTCTTGATGTAATTCATCTTATATGGAATGTATGCGTTCTTATTGCTTTAAGTAATTGAATGTCATGGTTTCAATTCTTGTTTCTTGTTTGGGTTTCAAAGTAACTCAGTCTCGTAACCTTAGGGGTTGTTGCAATGGGTAGTGGACTTGCATGTTATTTGTACTTAAAAATAAAAAAATAAAAAAATAGTTCGTTTGTGTAGTAAATTGCAACTTCCCCTAGGGTTGTCTGGGGCGTTACATATCATGTAGCTCACTTTTAGGAAACTTGTAATTAGTCAACACCATAGTTATAGGTAGGTCTATCACATAAGAGAACACTTGTAGATAATTTGTGCCCAATATGTAACAACCTTTAATAACCTTGTAAATATGCATGTTTAATGAAATTATTCTAGACATAAATGAAAAAATAAGAAAGTTGGTTATTTATTTATATATAAATTATTAATATTTTATTATGAAAGATTCATCATGGATCTAGATGCTCTTACAGAAAAAAATAGTGTGTTTTTCAAAGAATTATATTATTTGTCACCATTTTTTATAAAAGGTTTGTTCTATTTATTGAATGTTAATTGTCTTGTAAAGATAATTTTAGAAGAGAAATTGATTTTTTCTATAATTATTTAGAAAAGAGTTAATTTAGGTACATCCAATTAATTAATCTTATCTAGTTAGTTGATAGTATTTAATTTATTGGGTATTTTAATTAGCTATTTATTTTTAAATAATTAATTCAATTACATTTCTACTATGCATAAATATATAGAAAAATGTGGTATGGTTATTTAGCTTCATTTAGTGAAATTCAAAATAGATTATTATTTTTATTTCTAATAATTAAATTAAGCCTGTTTTTATTTTTGCATTACAATAATTTGGTTATTAAACATGAAAATATCAAAACATTAGAAAACTAGAATATCAAACAAAGAGATCATAACCTATCTTTCAAATAAATTCTAATCAACCATAAAATTATATTCCAAACAAACACCATCAAATTATACTTGACCATGAAAACATGCACATATGTCTAATCATCTATCCATGCAAGTGAAATCATTATATTAGATTTCCATACATATAGTTGCTTGAGATAAAAAAATGTAAGATAGAACACAATATTTTGATCCAATTGAGATTGAATTAAGACTATGATTTAGATTAAGATTTTGAGACTAATATGGATGGAAGACTCTAATTTATAATTTATTTTTTATGGTTAAAATAATCTAGGATTATGTCCTTAAATAATAACTCTAGACACATAATTTAAGACATTTGGCATGCATTTGACTAGTAATGATCATATTTGTAACGCCAAGAAAGTGCACAAGAAACAGATTAGAAGCAAACAATGCAATGCTAAATCTAAATGCAAATCTAATGTTAAGCAACAAAGAACAAAGGAAAGTAATAGCGTAAAAAAACTGAAACAATCTCACCAATTTCAAACGTATTTCCATGATTCATCTCGATTGCCCTTCTTCATTTTGCTTGTGTAGTATAATCGCCCTCAGATTTCTCATAAGTTCGTGCAAGTATAGCCTAAGATAGTGATTAGCAAAATATTGAAGATTCAAGATTAAGTGCTTGCAAGATTCGAAAAGAGATTTCAATTTCGAGAGAGATTGGAATGAAGAATGACAAATCAATTTATAGAAAATTGATTATTCGAACGACAGGCCATGATTGAAAGATCAACGGACAGTTGAGATTGATTGATTAGACATGCATTTTGATAACTGTCGGTAGTGACATGAGTGGTACAAATTAGAAATAAAATTAAAGATTAAATAAATGATTTAATCTTCAGTTTGGTATTCGAAAATAGAAGAAATATCTTTGCATGACAAAGATAAAAATTGATTAAAGCAACTCTTGTTTGAATGCACGCACAAGATTTAATTAATTAAATAGGAATATTTAATTAATCTGCATGTACATGCAAATGAGTTAGAACTGGATGATTGAATGATTTGACGAAGAGATTACTCAAGAAAGCCACTCAGACATTAAATCAAGAGTTAACTGAGAGATTAAAATAGATGTTTGAGTCGAGTAAAAATGAATACTTAGATAACTCACACAATTATCTAAATATAGAGGAATGTGTTAAAATAGAATTAATGAATTAAATAATTCATTTAATTCAAGACTCGATATTTGGAGAATAATTAAATAAATAATATTTATTTAATTAAGTGATGAAGGGATTTTAAATGAATAATTAAATAAATAAAGAATTTATTTAATTATAGTTGAAGTATGATAAAGAGTAAATTAAATAAGAATTTATTTAATTTGACAAGAATAAGGTTAATTAGTAACATAATTAAATAAAAAGCGTTTATTTAATTAATCAGATAGAATAAAGAAAATGTGAATTAATTAAATAATTAAGATTATTTAATTAATAGAAGAAATGAAGACTATAGAGAATAATTAAATAATTGACATTATTTAATCATGACTATGAAGAATATTGAAGTCGCATGCCTAAACCAGATTTGGATGTCTACAATATTCATAGAAAGTCAAATTGGGAAATAAAGAGATATAATTTTTTTTTTGGTAATCCAAGGGTGTCCCCACGACTTAGCCCAACATGTTCCCTTTATGGGGTGAGCTAAGGTGAGACTATTCCCCTAAGGATGCACGCAATAGCTTGCAAACTGCGTGCATTGGGTAAGCTCAGGCCTCAGAGTCAAACCCAGAACCAATGGGGAGCAAACCCATAGCCCGAGCTAGCTTCGCTACTTATGCAAGCTAAAAGGGATATAAATTTTGATTAGGGCTAATAATTGTAGTTATATCTTGGGGATAGAAATATATAGACAATATTGTCTAATCAGACAAAAATATAGAAAATATGTCAATACTGGTCTAAAGTGGTGCATTAAGAATTTAGAATGATGAATTTATAATTAAGTTCAACTAGTATATCAATAGAATCAAATTAGATGTTGAGATCATACATCTATAACATCTACATAGAGAATAAAAACAAGATAAAATTACTAAGAATCCACTTTTATCCACTAGAATAATATTAAAATAATATATAAATTCAATTATGATAAGACTATTAAAATTGGTGTGTTGTTGTCAATTGTTAGAAATTGATGCATCAATACCCAAATTCATTTAATCCATTTCCTACATAACCCCACGAGAGAAAAACTTGTATGCATAAAAGCTTACAAAATAACCATAATGAAAAGATAAAATAGAAAATCCACAAGCTAACAAAAGATATACCTTGGGAAACCCTCAAAAGGGAAAAACCCAACCTCCAAATGTATCCATACTCCATCTATTATTCAATAAAACAATACATGCACTTACAGAGTTATAATAAAAACTTTTGAAATATCAAGCCTCTCTAATGTATCATCCATGTATCCAAGCATGAATCTACATATCCCATGTCATGCTTCATATATGCACTCGAAAGAAAAACTCAATACTGTGACATCTGACTCACCCAACCAACCTTAACCATTAAACATGTGTTTTCTTTTATAGATACAAGCTCACACAAATACAACCAAGTGGTAAGATAAAACCACGTGCCTCAAAACCATGAGAAAACAAAACCATTGACCCCTCTTTTAATATTGGGTACTAAGTTTACACATTATACATTATTAAATATATTTCCCCGAATATTAAATAATTATCCTATATGTCTCCCACACATAATTAACCAATGTTATAATACAACTTACAAGTGGCCCCAAATAATTATCTAGTGTAGCTAAACACACCTCCTAGATACACCACGCTAAATAATTATTTAATTAACAAGATTATAATAAATCATTTTATATAATGATGTACAACGCCAAATCCTACTACCAACATCCTTCATGTGAATCAACACTTAAACTAGGAAAGAGGCAAGCTTAGAATACTAGGACCCATATTTCATTATAAATAAAATAAAATAAGAAAATAAAAATTCGATTATAACTAATTATTTTCTTCCTAAAGAAGGATTATACACTACCACCAAGATGCTTAAGGTTATAAACACTAGTCTCTTAGAGCCCATCATATATCAAAATTTAACATTTTTTTTAGATGTATAAATATGTGTTACTCATCCATTTATTATGGAATGTCCTATTAATTAATATTTTTAGACCACTACATTATATCATAATAGAGTCTTATGAAAAATATGTGAGAATGCATTCCCATTAATGTGTAAATTTATTGCAGTAATCAATTAGGTCTAGGTTCTTTAGTGGATAGGGTTATTATAAAATTCACTAGTTGAAATAGTTGAAATCATTTTAAAAAAAAAAAGATATGGTATTAATTGTAAATATTACATAAATTTTGAAGATTTTTATTTTATTTTTGTTTTATAAAATTATTAGTATTTAATTAGAGGTAAATTTATTATTTATATTGACATAATTATTATACAACTCATTAAATTCACGTCTAATTTTAAACTTTAAGAAATATAAAATATCATTATATAAAAATATAAATCTATCATAATTTTTCATTAATGATTCACCTCAAATCTTGATATTATCACTAAAGAAACAAAAATTATGACTTTAATGTAATTTTGTAGATAAAAATCACTACTTATTGCATTCAAGTGGGTATGACATGTAATTCCACTCATATTGTCTATCACATTTGCTATAAAAAGAGGTACATGCTTATCTCTACTACCAATCCAACCTTTCAACATGGTTTAAGGACACAATGTCATTTTTTAGTTTATGTGGTTTGTGAAGAGTGTAAAAGTGAAGATTGAAAATATGATAGAATGGACTATTATTTGTCAATTAGTTTTTTTCTTTAATATTTTTAAAATATTATATTTTCCCAAGTCATAAATATTTAGAATAATATTTATCAAATTTTAATAAAATATACATAACTTTATTAGTGTCTTAGAAAGATATAGATTTTTTAATTTATTATTACATATAATATTTTTTCTATGAATTAAAATACTCATCTCACATTTTTTATCTGTAATTTTTTAAATTTTTTTTAAAATTTATTAATGATGATAGTCAATATAATTGAAATAAAATAAAACATTTCTTTAGACAAAAATCTTAAGATAAGTAATTTAATCATTATTTTTTTTATACAACAGGGGTGTCCTTGCAACCCATCCCATCGTCCTACCTCTTAAACTCGGGAGTGGTGTCGAACCCGAGACCAATGGGGAGCAAACCCACTGCCCAAGCCAACTCTACTACTAGTGCAAGCTAATTAATTAACATCAAATATCTTAAGAATAAGAGAGGAATGATAAATATGTTCAAATTAATGTTCAAATTTTAAACAATAAATTTAGTTATTTAGTTCTTAGATTAGTGTAGATTATGATTGTCAAATTTTTCAAATTGATTGTTACTATCACAAAAAAAATGATAAATGAATGTCTCAAAAATTTTGAACTTTTTATTATTTTGTCAAGTTCATTTCCAGATTGTGAAAGGAATTCCACAAGTGTAAATCTAATCTCTAATAATTTTCATATGTTTGATTTTTTCTTGCCTTGAGTTTCTCATCTTGATCTTTAAATAAAAACTTTTATTTGTGTGCTCAAGATTTTTCACATGATAAGGATAATTTAATCCTTTGTGCCAAACCTAGGTAAGAAGGCCAAGTCAATGACTAAACAAAATCAAGGATAACAAATAGTTGTAGAGTATGCTCTAGCATGCTAATGTAGTGTTGATATATGATTAGATGATTCTTTAAGGCTCTATGATGCGTGCTAAAAAGTTTTAATTTGCTAGACATTCTAAATGAATTAAGATTTAATCATAAATATAAGATCCTAGTGTGCGATTCAACTATGCCACACTTAAACTTGACACATAATGGTCAATTGGAAGGAAAATAACTAGCCTTAAATTTAAATTTTATTTTAAGAAAAAGAGGTTTATTTTTACACTAAGTTAAGTGTTCTTTAATATTTTTTGTAAATGTGGGTCCAAAATGAGACAGGGGATGGGTATATCAAATTTCATGTGGTATGCCTTAGAATATTTATAGATTGCTAATACCAGCCGATGATTCTTTTAGACTATGTCATGTGTGCTAAAGTTTTAAATGAATTAGGGGTTTGTCCTTAAATATAACACCTTATTTTGTGTTTCAACTAATTTTTGCTTCAAGTCAACTCATAATAATTACTTGGAAGGAAAATAACTAACTCAAATTTTAAATTTATTTTAATAAAAAAATATTTTCACACTTATTAAAGTGATCTAAATCAGCCTGAACAAGTGGCGCAGTTGGTTGAGGGCTTTGGGTTCATCCCATGTAGGTCCCAAGATCAATTATCTTTGTCTTGGACATGGTCCTACCTCTAGGGATTAGTCTCGCCTCGTTTATATTAGAAACATGGGCAGAGACAAATAAATTTGCAAATGATATTACACAAATAATTTTGTGCTTCTTCTCATCATTTTCATTCAATACATTTACATATATATAGGATTTATATTCCCTACATTTTAGGAAACTCACTATAACTACTAGCTAAAAATATGAGTTGTTTTAACAACTCATAATACATGCAAACAAACAAATCGCAACCAAATAACAAATAACCTACGGGAATGGTATGATATTCCCAACACCCATAACAAACCTATAAACTTATTTTATGCATCCTAATATTCCTAACACCTATGTGAACACTAAATCCCAACAGTTTGGACCCAACTCGGCACAAATCTAAGTTTGAGGCAAGGTCTGAACAAGTTGTTAGGGAGCAGGGGCCGCAAGGTTTGTATGTCGTCGCGGGGACACCTTAGTATAAAAAAAAAGAGAAGATCTAAATCACTTTTTTAAATACAAATCTAACCTAAAATAAGAAATGAATACACTAATAACCAAATTTAAAACTTAAAATTAGTATAAATAAAAATAATACCAAAATCAAATTACTTTACTAACTTTCATGCAAAAAATCATTTTTTTCAATAGTAACTTTCATATTTATAAGAAACAAATCAAATGAAATGAAAATTTGTTAATTAATTAAAAATATTTGAAATTTATACTTTCTCAATTAAACTACATTTTTATACCATATAATCAAATACTTGATATGTATATTTCTCTGTGAAAAAATCAACCCCTTAAACAAGCTACCATTTAAACTTTTAAATTTTTATATTTATATATAATAATTCAAAGATATAATATTTATATTTAGAGTGATCTTTTCAGGACTAGATATATATTTTATGTAAGACAAGATGGTTTAGATATAATTTTTAATATTAAATGTTGAAATAAACTTTAATCTAAAACATATAGATATGTTTCCAAGTTTGAAAAAGAAAGTTTATTTTAAAATGTATGGTACATTTATATGTATAGAAGATAAGTCATATCCATTGAAATGAACACAAATACTATCATCCCATCTCAATCTCACCAAAATACTCTACTTTTCAATAGCTTATACTAAAATGGGTTATCTTGGAGTAAATGTCTTCATCCCTAAAATCAAAGTCCCCACCACCTATGCATTTTCATTTTGAAAATAGCATCCCCATGTAGACAATTATTCTCTTTCACAATTAAAAAAATGCAGTACAAACTAAAAATTTGAGACTTGCTACCTATTGAAAAGTTTTAGGAGGTAATAAATTACATTAAAGCATTTTTATAGATAATTGTTTATTATATCTCTTTTTAAAATTATATTCTCTTAATTTAAAATAAAGATTACATCTCTCAAAATTCAAAGAAATTTTCTAAACAAATAATTAAAAAATAAATAAGCGAGGGCCTAAAGCCAGATCTTGACTTAAAGCATATACAAGTGGGGTTTTGTTCCTACACACAAATCAAGGGACAATCTTTTCAATGAAGAATCCTTACTATTGATTTACACAATGAAAGTATTCTCTTTCTAGGCATAAAACTATGAATTTTCTTACCTAGGGAATCCTTAACATTGTCCCTTTCTATCTAGACAATGGAATACTTTACTTTGTGCAAGGAATAAGGTCAATTTCCCTCACTAATCCCTAGTGGGGCATGTCCTGCGGATTTGAGGAGACCACAATAATTACTTGGATGTACACACAAAAAGAATTTAAGTCTCATAATATAATGGTAATGGTTGGTTGCATTGGAATGTGTAGAGCACCATTCATTGGTTAATGTTGTACCACTCCATGGACATGACACCCATGCTTTTAAAAAATCTCCATATGATAAAGATGGCTAAATATTTTGTTATGCACGATAAATCTTTTTAGAATATTCCCAAGGTTGTACAAAATTGTAGTTATGATTTTTAGGTTATTTAACATATTATATTGAGAGATTATTTCAAGATAATATTGTTTAGGGTGGTTTTGATCACTTAGAACGTGTTAGGTAATAAGAGTTTATTGTCCCTCTTGAAAAGTAGCTAGACTACTCCAAGGTTCCTGTATAACTAGTTCTTAGTCATGTTAAGATAGCATAGGGTCATTGTTAACATGTTTCACAAGGGTTCCGGTGTTCAAAGCTAACTGGAAAATGACATGCAATTAAAAATAATGATTTCAACAATTCATAAAAGCATATTGCATTTCAGATTTTAGCAAATTTGTATTTATTTTAATGCTCTTTAGTATTTCAAACTGAGTTTCAAAGAAATATCAAAATATATAGAGTAACGGGAAGTAATAAAATAAATTTAACATAAATGGACAATGACAACAAATATTCCATTAACCATTTGTGTATGTTTAAACAAGATCTCCAAACTACTATTACAACAAATAATATTTCATACATTCAACAATAACAAGAATAAAATCTTCAAAGGAAACCAATCACCACATGAGATTTTCAAATTTCATACAATAGAACACCATCAAGAACGCACATCTCTAAGATAAAATCTTACTTAAATCCACATTTACCAATGAGATCTCACTATTTTGACAACATAGATTGAAACGGATTATTCATACCATCACTATGATGCCAAATTTCAATGCATGCAACATAGGCATAATCCTTTGATTGAATCAATAATCCACAAAGTCAGTAGGCAAAATCCATGTTGAGGTTGTATTGTTTGATTTCAGAAAATTACATTAAAATTGGATCCTTTAGAATGACCCAGAATATATATATAGATAGAAAATAAGTTCCTAAAATTGTGGATCTAATAAAAAAGATAACTAGAACCACCTCTAGCACTTGAGTCATTAACTAAAAGCAAACTAAAATTTAACAAAAGTAAAATTGGGCGCCCCCAGTTGGAATTTTAGCTCAACTAAACTAATATTGGAGAATAAAAAGTAAACTGAAAATTAACTAGAATCTAACTGAAGTCTAACTATTTGTTATCAAATTCCAATGCCTCTCTTATCCTTGGATCTAGGCACTAACCTTTACATCATCAATTATCATTATTTTCAATGCCAACTCTTCCTTTTAGATCTGGGCGTCCCATTTCATTACTTTCAATTGTTTATTTGCAAAAACGCAAAAAAGAGGTTACTTAACAGCAAAAATACCCATTTCTCCAGTCACTTGGTGAAGTTGTCAGTAAATGTCGACACTACTCAATTCATTATTTCCATTGGTGGCCCTTTGTGAAACTAGATTCTAACATTTTGGTTGAATGTCATCTTCTCCATTCACTGAAGTATTTTCACTAGTGGAAAAACAACAATAAATGACTAAAAAAACTACTAAAAATTGCATATAAATGACTAAACTTGGTCACGTGACCATTAGTAGTTTATTGCTAGTCATTTATAACACAACCAAATTTATGAATAAATCATTTTTAGTCATTTATTTGGTTGTTTTGATTGATCAATTTGGTAGTATATTTAGTCGTTAATTTAGTCATCAATTTAGTCCTTTTAATCATTATTTTGTCGTCAATTGGCCATATGTTTAGTCACTGATTTGTGCCAATTAGTAGTATATTTAGTCATTAATTTAGTAATCGATTTAATCATTTTAATCATTATTTTTCCGTTAAACAGTCGTATATTTAGTCATGATTTCTATCAATTGGTAGTATATTTAGTCATTTTAATTGATTGATTTCCATTAATTGGTAGTAAATTTAGTCATTTTATTTTTTAATTGTCATCCTTTGGTAGTTTATTTAATTATTTTTGTTCACTAATTTTTGTCAACTGGTAGTATATTGATACATTGTTTATTAATTGCATAATCATTATATTTACTACTAGTTTAGTAGTAAATTTTTATTTATATGATATGAATAATTTATTAAATACCATAAATTGTATAATACAGAAATATACATATTATTAAACTTGAATTAAAACATCAAAGAAAATAAAAATACAAAAAGAAATATATTATTAAACTTGAATTAAATCATAAAAGTAAATAAAAATATTACATATACAAACAAGCTACAAAATGCTAGAAGTTAAAAGATTGATTCAACATCATGATAAAAAAAGGTAATCTACAATAAAAAATATAATGCAAATTTGATGAATTGTAAGATGTTCATATATATATAATCAAAAATATCAAATTCTAAGAGTTTCCAACTCTTGCAAATACACCATGATAAAGATCCCTGAACAACACATTCAAACTACCACATAATCAGTGGGCCAAGTTGTCTAACATAAGAATGAGGTGGTAATGTTTCTACAACTAGGAATCAAGACTTTTGTGGCAACATTTCTACTGCAAGGCCATCAAAGTTGTCCAACATATTAATGTAGTCCATCACACACGACTTATCAGTCTTAATGGATGTTAGGATGAGAAGATTTTGCAAATTAGGATTTCCACTAAAAGAAAAATTTTGTAGAACAATCTTCTCTAGAAGTTCAATCAACTCATGTGGCAGATCAAGTCATAAATGCTTTCACTGTTGTAGATAATTGATCTAGATTTTTGCTTTCAGGTAAAGTAGTTGATACAACTTGATCAATAAGTTGCCTTCAGAAAGGATTTTTTGGGTTAAGAATTTTTTCCCAAAGGTCAAGTTCCATTTGCTCAACAACATACCTGAAACAAAATGTAACATGCTTATTGGTTAAAAACCATGATCCTTAGTTGAGAAAACACTATATGCATATAACAAAAGCTCAAAGTCCTTGAAAATATACCTCGCTTGGAGCTTAAATAGAGAATTTTTATTGGTAACATTAATAAACTATTTGTCACATTGTCCCCACCTATATGCAACAACTGCCAAAGTTGGATCCATTTTCTCACAATATTTACCCACCACTCGAGAATCATAGTAGGGATTTATAGTGAGGAAGTGCTTTGGATTATTATTTGTATCAATAATGATTTTATCTAATGCTTTGTGTACATGTACATCATGACTTCCTTCACTCACAATATGCTCTAAAAATTGTGTCAACAATCAAAGCCAGTTCCTTGAATAAACAAAGACAAAACAAGAATTGATAGCTTAATATAAACCTTATGGAAATTGAAAAATAGCTTTGGAGATTTTATCCATTTTGCATTCTTCAACAAGTGGTTCAACAGGAAGGAGATAATGAATAGAAAGAATAAGACCTTTGATGAAGTCCTCGAGACAATCATCATCAAGCAGCTAACCAACAACTAAAGGAGTATTGCTTGGATTTACCTAATCAACAATAAAAAAAGAGTAAACAATTTAGTCCTTTAAATGCTTGTGCAAAACCCACATAATAAAAATGATAAAGGCTGATATTGTAACCAATATTTGTTACATTAGCCCTTTTCCAATAAATAAGAATGTCCTTTAAGTTTATATTAGTTCTCCATTGTTAAAAAGACATGGTACCAACAATAAATTTCACCTGACGTGCATAAAATATTTTGGTACACATGGCAGTCTTTCAAACATTATTAGTAACATGATAAATATGGTTTGTTTATAGAACTCTTTTTAGAAACTAAAGATTTGTGAAATGAGTGACCTGCGACTTGAAGATATATAAGGTTTTATCTGTCACAAAACATGGAGGAAAAAATAAGTGTTCAATATGAGGACCTACCTTTTGGAAATAGCCTTCAATGTATCACAACATATTATTTGAATATAAGTAATGGGTAAGGTCTGGTACAAATCCAAACCAATCACAAAAATTTATTAGTGGACAAGCATCTGCAAGTCTTGCTTCCATAAGAAATTTCTCTGTCTTTTCAGCATCATAGAAGTTTGACTCTCTGGTTACATGTTCCACCTCCTTGATTTGTCTAGTTTTGGTTGTTGCTTCAATGTATTTGAAGTGAATGTTGGGATGCTCACTGCCAATGGCATTGAAAATACAATTTACCATATAAGTACAAGGTTCCAAAGCTACTACAAAATTACCTCCTTAAATAGATCAATGAATATCAACGACAACATGATACAAGTGACAATCCAAAGTCAAATCACCTGGAGCTCAAATATGCACCCAAGAAGAAATATAGCCCTTCACAAGACTTGAACTATTCAAACAAATTGAAGCATGAATCTACACCCAATTGTTCAGAATATTCCTTGGTAGCCTGTGTGACATGAAAGAAGTTAACATCAAAAATAAGAAAGCAATTGTCAATGTCATCTAGAGCCAACATTATTAATTTGAAATAAATAAAAGGTGCACAATTTTTACCTAGACAATTATTTGGAGATTTCCCCTTAGGTTGACAAGAAGGAGATCTTTCATGCACTCCAACGCCAATTCTCTAGAAAGGGTCCCAAAGAACTCAACAAGGGCCTAAGAAATAATGTAATTAGTAAAGGAATTGATAGTTTATATTCAATTTCAAGAGCACATAATGTTTCACAGACTTGTGGCTCAATAGCATGGGTGTTGACAATGACACGTTTAATATCCAACAACTCTATATAGTGTTGTACCCAAAATTTACGATATTAGTGATGAGCAAAATATTTCCTAAGAAACCATTTGACATAAGGAAATATGTAGCAAATTTAAAGATTTCTACAACAATTAACATAGACAATGCTTCATACTCGACATCAAATCTAAGTTAAAGTCTAAATGCATCTCAATGAATCACCTACCTAAAGCACACATATATAAACCAGTTTTCTTGCACAATTGTTCAATACGAGGATGATCATAGTGACCAAATTAATCTCAAGAACCTGCAAAACAAATAAAATCAATAAAGCTAAAATCACAATAATTTCTACAATCAAAAATGTATAAATGGTTCATTTCCACTCTTGTCGGACTTTGCATGTAAGCATGTTTTAAACTAGGTCTAAGAAAATTTAAAAGCTAGTTGCTCCATGATCATATTAACAACTTGCCTCAGTTTAAATATGCGCATGTTCTGGCAAATTAGGCTTCAAAACATCCAACAAAAAAGATGTTGCTTCACAGATCATGTTATGTTGCATATAGATTTACATATGAAACAAAAAGATAGTAAGTTATATTGAAAAATGATTATACTTCAACATAAGAAGTTTTACCTATGTTTATTTTGGCTATAGAATATCTAGATAATATTTTAAATCAGACTGACCAGCAAAACAACCTTTGACAATGTGTACCAAATTATATGATATGAATAATTTATTAAATACCATAAATTGTATAATAATGTAGAAATCAAAATATTATTAAACTTGAATTAAAAAATAAAAGAAAATAAAAATATTACATATACAAACAAGCTACAACATGCTAGAAGTTAAAGATTGTTTCAACATCATGAAAAAAAAAGGTAATCTGCAATAAAAAAAATATAAGGAAAATTTGATGAACTGTAAGATGTTTATAAATATATATAATCAAAAATGTTAAAGTCTAAGAGTTTCCAACTCTTGCAAATACACCATGATAAAGATCCCTGAACAACACATTCAAACTACTACATAAAACAATGGGCCAAGTTGTCTAACAGCTAGTAAATGATAAACATCAACTATGTCATTTTTTGCAAATATTTTAGTGGCCACCGTGTGAAGGTTCCTTCTTTCTCTTCAAGACAGACAACTCCATCTATTTTGTCTTCATAAGCAAGGGGTATACTACTTGTGACTTTTAAAATATTTACATTTGCATCTCTTGTTCCTTTCAATTCGAATCCATGTACAATAGATAGTGAGTGAATCCACCCAATGCTCACAGTAGCACCATCAAACGGACCCAACACCACAACTTTATCCCCTTCTTAGAGTTTATCAATACATTTCTGTAAAAAAAACCACATTATATTGAGATATAAAACATTCGATAACACACAGATAAACATTCGATAAATATTTATAAGAAACTAGAAAATGATGATAGGAAACCTGAAACCATGCACCTGACATATTAAACAAAAATTAACTTCCCGCTATTTGATATAGAATGGATGTTAGATACAAAAGGTGTCCATATGTAAGTTATATGTTCTCCCTTATTTCCATAAACTATGTATACTAGCTAATTACACTTCACTACTATTCTAACCAGCTTCTATCACATAGGTAATGATTACCCTTATTTACATAATAAAACAACCATTACTTACTTGAATAGTACTTACTTGCATGTAGTTTCATAGCACTCACCTTGATTTCAGCGCCATTACTACTATGAATATCATGCACATGCTCATCGAGTTCAACATATTTACTATCAACATTGACATGAAGTTGTGTAGCTTTGTAGAAAGCTTTATTGAGAGGGCCTTTTTCTTTTCATTCTGCTTTCATATAATTGTTTTGCATGTGGTTTAATCATCATGCAAAAATTAATATAAGTCAAGTAAAGAATGTTAAAGCTATAAATTTTTGTCCAAAAGAACATTTTATGCATGAAGAATGACAAAGCATTGGGGTAGATTAACTTACAACTTAAAGAATGTAAAAGCTATAAATTTTTATCCAAAAGAAGAATGGTAAAACATTGGGATAGATTAACTTACAACTTAAAGAATGCAAAAACTATAATTTTTTGTCCAAAAGAACATTTTAAACATGAAGAATGACAAAACATTGGGACAGATAACTGATAACAACTATTATATTACCTCAACTTCAGCAAAACTATGACTATGTTACACATTCTTGTCTAGTTCATCATGATCACTATCAATATCAATAGCTTTGTTGACATCAAGGCATTTTCATTTTTGTGCTGCTTTGATAAAATTGCTCTGCATATGGTTTAACCATAATGCAAAAAATATACAAAGCATTCAATAGTCAAGTAAAGAATGCAAGCTATAAATTTTTCCAAAAGAACATTTTTTGGATCACTCCAACAATAAAGAAATTGGGTTGGATTCTCCTATGCTCAAATTTCAATCTACATATTAAGAAGCATTTGTATACAAAATTGTCAAACAAAAATAAATAAGATCAATAGAGCCTCTTACCTCATCTAAATCCATGGAATTATGCTCATTCCATGCAAAAACTATAGGCTTAACAGAGGCAACCAACTATAAAACTTTCTCAATGAGACCGTATATGTAACTCATTACATGTTGGTACCCTTCATTTGAGTTGACATGATCTAGAGAGGCTCTTACTGGGCATCTAACAGATGGCTATGAAATATTTGTTGACGAACTAGATTTCCATTCCGTCCTACTCTTAGATTTAATAGGATAGATAGTGCTACAATAGAATTGACAATATCTTCTGCACCTTCTTCTCTATTACTATTTTCCACCTAAAATACAATGTCAATTTTAAAATATAGTCAGTTCAATAAAAAATTGAAATAAATAATACAACGTAAATTGAACCAAAAAGCCATACACTTACTCCAAATTTTTCCATTTTGGCATGCAACCGCCTCGGCCAAATGTATATCCAGCCATCACATTATCCCTTGCTCTCTTGCCTTTGTTACTCTTTGTCAAATATTCTTTAGAACACATACTTTCTTTCAATGCCTCCCACTATTTGGGAGATAGAGTGGAGTCTAACCTCTTTTTTCCCTCCGTGATTGTTTTTCTACAATTGTATCTAAAATTGTTCATCCAAAGTCTCATCTTTTGCTTGTAATATTTTCTAGAGATTTGTCCACTAGTAGTCTCAAAAGCATTTTCCATTTTTTGTATTACATTTTCCACACTTTGTGGATCTTGCTCTGCAAAATTTGATTTGCAAATATCCAAATGGGCCCTACATCTTACACCAAACTCGAAGTCCCACCTTGTAGTATTTGGCCTAATGGACTCACCATCTCTCGATACCTCAACCAAGAACAACTTATTGCCTTCTAATTTTCTTTCTCTTGCATTCCTCTCTGTATATCTATACAAATCTTGACTTAGTCTTTGTCTTTTGACAAAAGAAAACACATCTTCTATTAAACCACTACTAATATTTTTGGTTGATCCACTAGTTCCATCAAAAGTTGTAGATGCAATAAGTGCACTCTAAGGCACACTAGGTGCAAGTGGTCTCTCTTCATGATTTTCATTAACCTAAACTTCATGCTCCTTGGCCACATTAGGTGTGGCACGAGTAGGTAGATCAGTACCAGTCTCTACAGATTTCACTTCAAACACATCCTTTAATTTTGAATAAATCATCTATGGACTTACTATTCCTTTGCTCTCATGTTTTTCAATAATCTCTCTTAGGCATTGTGCTAAGAGATTATCAGGACGTTACACATCACCATGTGCTATATCAGGTTGCACATCACCATGTGCTATATCAAGTTGCACATTACCATGTGATGTATTAGGTTGCACATCACTATGTGGGATATAAGGTTGCACATCATCACAACTATTCTTTTCACCAATTGCATTTGTTGAATCACAAATGTATTGGCTTCTACGAGTTGCCGGAACTGTATCTTTTCTTTCCTGTTATCTTTTCTCCACATTTTCTTGCTTATAAAACAAAAATATATCATATTATGTCTTATATACATAAATTTATTACCTATAAAATTTCATTAAACTCTATTAAACAAATAATATACTACTTAGTAGATTTACAACTTGGTTGTTTGTCAAACCAAGATGTGATAAATATTCATTATTCTTAGCCACTTTTTCTCTATGAAAGTGCTCATAATCTATCATTGAAATTTCAACATTATGATCACTATCATCCAATTTGTACCTTAAAGTCTTTTTCCTCATTTCTTGAAGTCCAAATAAACAATAATGTTTAAATCAACAACTTGAATCAATAGAACAATAGTGGAATCTAAGTTTAAATATCATATTTTGGACATCGAATGGGCTTTCGCTTTTAGAAACCAGTCAAATTAATCACATAGAAACAACAAATGTGCCCTGACGAACCAAACATATACTCAATACAATTGATCTAAATAACAAAGAAAAATCAAACTGGAGACGACCACACAATCATATTCAATAATATCAAAAAATAACTAAAACCAAAAGTTTAGCCACCAAATTATAACTTCTTCTCCATTGATCTGCTTCAAAATGATTTTACAATACGTATCAAAAGTCTTTTCTCTTCAAAAAACTATCCTACTACTAATGATTTTTTGACTCAATCTTGGTTTCCCTTTTATAGATAGATAAGGAGAGCAACAAGCTTCATACCATTTCATTTCAAAAAATGTCTTTTCAATTACCTAAATCAAAAGGTCTTAATTATTGTTATTTACATGTGGTTATATAAAAGTAATGAAAGATAAGAAATGATGATAACTCATCATATATTGAAGTCCAAAGCACTTGCAACACACCAAAGTCCGTTAGTCATCGTGAGGTACCCATGATCATTTTGATCTAGCAAGGTCCTCTCTCCATGATAGTGTTGTGTGGTCTCACAACACGCCCCAAGACTATAAGGCTTGGGGACCTAAGTAAAAATTAACACTTTATGGCAAGTGTTGGTTAGCAAAAGGATCGCCAGAAGTCAATGTTGAAAGGAAGTCTTTGAAGTAATTCATAATTCAAATGCACCGAGTAATGGGTATCGGAAGGCCAGAAGTGTTAGAATGTTTAATGCAAGGTTTGGCAAGTGCTGCAATCTGGAAGTGAAAGTCCAGGGAAGTGTGAAGGGTTTGATAATAATCAAGATCTGGGATTTTTGTTCTAGTAAAAGGTTGAAGTTTGTCGGGTACCAAGTACTAAGTAACAATGTTAAAGGTTAAAGTTAATTGTAAAAGTTTTCCAGGGAGTTCAAAATGTCCGATAACCCGCCTAAAGGGATAATTACGCGAGATTGTATTAAAAGCATGCTATTTATGATTTGTTTAAAAAGATGATTTATTAATGATGGTTTTATTTTCATGAGAGTTTTATAAATGTTTTTAAAAGGGGATTGATATATGGAATTTTGTGTGCAGGAGAAACAAATTGTGATGCAGTATTCAGTTATGGATGATCAGGAAAATTTGGATTGCTAGTAGTGACATAACTAGGTCAAGTGGTACACTCTAGGAGTCCATGTGAAGGAGAAGTTTGTGATGTTGTAATACCAAAAATATTGGTATTCTGAATGTGGTGAAAGAATGTGCCTAGCTTCGGGGTGATTTACTTCCAAGAGTCTTAAGCTCGAGTCAGAACCTGAGTGTAGGAACCAAAGTTCTAGTGGATTGCAATATCCATATCCGGTTCCACTTGATCATTCTAGATATCCAGAAGAGGAAGTTCCTACTTTTTGTTTGAAAAATCTACTTGGATCCAAGTTAATGTCTTGATTATATTTTAAAAATGGAGGTCCCATAAGATTTTAAAGTGTTGAAGAAGGTTGACATTCGTTGACTTATTCAAAAATTCTCCTGCCAGTTGTCATATTACATGTGCCTTGTTGTGATTCGTCCCTTGGATTCACTCTCATGTGTTGATTGAATTTCTTGAGCATCCTTTTCTTATAAAATTCTGGGAGATGTTTCATTTTAAGTTAAGTTCAAAATTTGTGGATGTCGGAGAACCAAAAAAAATTCAAGTTTTGTTCTTTTTCTTATTTTTTGTTCCATTCCAGATTAAAAAATTGTATGTTTCATTAGAAGTTAATCAATATCAGAGCCAATATGAAAGTTATTTCCTAATATGAAATCTTACATAGCTGATTGTTTGTTCCTATTGGACAAGTCTATGTGATGTGTTGTTTAAGGGTGCATACTAACGCTATCTAGTGGCAAATGATTACCCTTTTCTTTAAAATATCACATCATTCTATGCCTAGCTATGAAGAAATCTAGTGACATATGGAATCATTTGCTCTGGTTTGGTTATTTCTTGAGGAATGTGTGGATAATACCTAGGAGAAATTTTACCTTTTCAGTAACTTTTATGCTTTATTTTAGAATAGATGTTTAAATTTTAGAAATGTTCCAAAAAAGTGATGAATGCATGGAATTTTATTGTAAATCTTCTGATTCCATGATATTGTTGAATGCTTAAAGCTAAATATACTTGGATAAATGCAAGTTATTCAAAGTTGATGAAATATTATTGCAATTTTTTTGATTTTATGAAGTTGTTAAATGACCAGACTGAGATTATTTGCTTATGTTAATGATATCTTTGAAAACCGAAAAAACCATTTACCCCTTGTGTGTAACAACATTATCACAATGAACCCTGATCCAACCTAGTGCAGTCAAGACCTGACATAAATGAGCCTTGGGATTAAGCTGAGTTAGCCTAAGATTTAGGTTGTCCCAATGCAATCTTTCAAGAAAGATATGTTCCTGTGGTGTGTTTGTGAGGATTTATCTGCATTGTTGGTGTGTGACTAACATCATCATCAACAGGAAGTGGCATTAGGAGGGAATCCTTTGGTCTTATTTGGAGTTGGTGTTATTGCCCTGGTTCTGGGTTGGTAAGTGCTTGTGAGACGAAAGTATAAGCAAGTCTGTAATGAAGAGTAAAATGAAAGTTGATAAGCTCTAGAAAATCCTTAACCATAGGCTTTATTCCTTGAGTTTTTTACACCTTTGGTATGGTTATCGAGTGTAGAATTCATGATACAACCGATCATGGTGAACCTGATTGTGAATTTTTTGAACTAGGGTAAGTTTGGCCACTTACAGTGTGATTTTGTTAATGAAAGCATCTTTAACTGGTAGAAGAAAGGAACCATTAAGGGAAAGAAGTTTGAATTTGAATAAAGTGCCTAACCCTAGTGAAATTGGAAATATTATAAAATTAACCGTTAAATCAAATGGATTCATTAACCATAATTATCATGAGGAAATTCCTAAAATTTTGTAGGAAAATAAGTGAATTCATCAAGACTTAGAAACAACGCGTCTAAAGCGTGAATGTGAAAGTGATGAGTCGTCGATCTTCTCACACGTGGAGGGTGACAATGAAGAGAAAGAGTGGGGAAAACGAGCAGGAGATGCATGCTTTATGCCCCTAATTGTGAATCCACGATCTAAAAGGGAAGAAACTCTTGATTTTACGTAGAACACAAAGTATCAAGTTTTTACTTTCTCTCTTTTTGATGATAATGTAAATTGTATTAATACTTGGTCTAATGGGATAAATAGTGCTATTGAGATAAAAGGCAGGCCCAAGAACCAAAGGAACCTTGGAGAGAAAGTGAATCAAGAAATGAATGTAGTTGTTCATGGAGCAGAGAAAAGTGAAATGAAAAATCATGAACCAGGACTGGAAGAAGGTAGAGTATTGAGAAGCCAACAGAGGTGTGTACAATCGACCTTTAATGAGGTCATTTCCATACATGTGAGCCAACTTATTCGTAAGCACACATTTGAATTTTCATTTGTTAAACATATAAAAGTTAAAATAATTCATTGCTATAGTAGGATATCTGAAGTGTATTCAAGCGGATTTAAAGATAAGCATGTTGTAATTCGTACAAAAAACACTATGAAAATAGTAGTCAAAATTATGGTAAATTACATAGTCAGGGTTAGTCACTTAATTAGGGTAAATTTTAGGTAGTTAGGTTAATTTTCTTTGGTAGGGTTTATTTTTGTTTTATGGTTTGATCCCGACATTAATGAATTTTGCTTAATTTAAGACACATGAGAATTGAAATTGTTTTTTAAAACATTGCACTAAAAATGGAAAAGATGAAACCATGCAAAATAAATGCACGCTTGATGTACAAAAAAGCAAAAAAATCATTATATTTTGTATGTACAAGATACAAAATTTTCATCGTATAAGAGAAAAATAGGAAAAAAGGAGTCAAGCTAAAGTAGTGGATGGTCAATCAATCAATTTGGGATGCCTCATCCATGAGGGCGGTATACCCTAGGTAAGTGTTATCCCTATGATTGTCAAGGTCAGGGGTGTGCAGATCAGTAAGAAGGGTCGAATGGGAACTAATTTCCCTCACTCCAGAAACAACGAAATATCATAAGTGGAAGGAATTCCAATGGTCAAGTGAGCAACAGAAAGGACATGGTCCAAGTTCCCCAAAAAGTCAGGTCATACTATCATGTTTGCAGCTTCATGAACTTCAACAATAGAAAGGTTGAGATCCAAAATCGAGGCCACAAAGTGCGAACCCAATTCCAAATTCAGCCTGTAGTATGCTTTGGAATTCACATAAGTTTCCTCGAGGACTAAGCACAAGTTTGATTTGGTGATCAGAGTCCTGAGAAAGAAAACCTTTCTGAGCCTTTGGGTCATGATTCGACCAAGGAAGCCATTTTGGTGGCAAATGCAGGTCAGGCAGATGGGAGTATCCATAAGCCTAGAAATCAAGAAAGCACAAGTAGAGCAGAAAGAAAGAAAATTGAAGAAGGAAATAAAAAGTGAAGAATTTGAAGGAAAGTATGGAATTTATAAAAATACGTGAGAAATCTATGGTACATAGTTGCCTAGATAGAAAATCTTGTGAAATGTAAGTTGAGGTGGCAATAGGTCACTGTTCTCTAGAATTAAAGGTTAAATCAAATAAATTGTCACAAAATTGGTGGCCATTGCTTCAAATTTTGCAAGTACGAAGATCACAGATCGAGAAAATTGAAGATTTTAGAATTTAATGGTGGTCATTTCAATTCATTTTGTCAAGCCTTATTAATCATGAAGATTTCCATGTGTGCCTTACAGAAAGGAAAATTAAGCCAGTGAGATGGCACACGTTGGCATGTGGAGAATTTGAAGGAAGTAATATGTGCATGTCAAGGCGTGTGAATTAAATGCAGAGTATGATGTTCAAACTTAAGTGTAATCATGGCAACTCTGATGCATTATTGTTAGTGTAGCACCATCAAAATTGAAATTGTTGGCCAATTTTATTTTAGCAGTTGCCATAAAATTTAAAATGGAAGGGTGGTAACCAGAATTTCTAAACTTAGAATTAATTTGGTGATTGGATAACTTGCTGCTAAATTTTAACTTATGCATAATTTTTGGGCAGATAGCAAATTGTAGTTAGCTAGAATTTGGCATAAGGGTGGTAAAATTTAGCTAGAAAGTTGCACATACAAGGAATAATTAAATGATTTTTGGGGAATTGGTGAAACGATGAAGGGATTTGCATTGAATGAAAAATAAAAAAGTAACTTTCACTATCATTGTAATTCCCAACCTAATAGTGGGCTTTGTTGCCTACAAATTGAAGCAAATGAGCTTACAAAGAAATATCATATGAAAAAATGAATATCAAAGAAATATCAAAACAAAAAATTCAACTCTTTAGGCTATCCAAATATCTCTACCAGGGCTATGGACGTCTGACTGGCAGCAGAGCTATGTTTGGGGGAATTATAGAGATAACCTTGTCGGGGCTATGGACACCTAACTGGCAACAATGCTCTATCCAAGGTTGGCTTTAGAGGATTACTAAATTATGTAGTTCAATTTCGATGAACTAGTTTTTTCACCAACTTCTGGAGACTGGAATTAATCAAAGAACACACTAATACTTTTCAGAGAAATTTTATAATTTTTATGCCAGAATTCAAGTAAAGGTAAGGAACTATTGCTGGAAAATATGTATAAGTTACAATTTATAGCGAGTGATCTAGTCCCATGTTTCTTTTAAATTTGGTTTTATTAATTGCAAATTGTTGTGTGGTCTCACAACACGCCCCAAGACTATAAGGCTTGGGGACCCAAGTAAAAAATTAACGCTTATGGCAGGTGCTAGTTAGCAAAAGGATCGCTGAAAGTCAATGTTAAAAGGAAGTCTTTGAAGTATTTTGTGATTCAAATGCATCGAGTCTTGGGTATCGGAAGGCCAGAAGTGTTAGAATGTTTAATGCAAGGTTTGGTACGTGTTGCGGTTTAAAAGTGAGAGTCCAGGGAAGTGTGAAGGTTCGGTAATAATCAAGATCCAAGAGTTTTGTTCTGGTAAAAGGTTGAAGTTTTTTGGGTATTGGGTATTGGGTAACAATGTTGAAGGTTAAACTTAATTGCAAAAGTTTGCCCCAGAGTTAAAAATGTTCGGTAACTCACCTAAAGGGATAATTATGCGAGATTGTATTAAAAGTGTGTTATTTATGATTTGTTTAAAATGATGGTTTTATTTTCATGAGAGTTTTATAAATGTTTTTAAAAGGGGACTGATATATGGAATTTTATGTGCAAGAGAAACAGATTGCGATGCAGTATTAGGGTATACATGGTCAAGCAAATTTGGATTGCAAGTATGACATAACCAAGTTGGGTGGTACACTCCGGAAGTCTGTGTGAAGGAGGATTTTGTGATGTCGTAATGTACCAAGAATCTTGGTATTATGAATGTGGTGAAAGAATGTGCCTAGCTCTAGGGTGATTTACTTCTGGGAGTTTTAAGCCCAAGTAAGAACCTAAGTGTAGGAACCAAAGTGTTGGTGGATTGCGGTATCTATATCTGGTTCCACCTAATCATTTTGGATATCTGGAAAAGGAAATTCCTACATTTTGTTTGAAAAATCTACTCGGCTCCAATTCAATGTCTTGATTATGTTTTAAAGATGGAGGTCTTGAAAGATTTTAAAGTGTTGAAGAAGGTTGACATTAGTTGACTTGTTCAACAATTCTCCTGCCAGTTGTCATATTCCATGTGCCTTATTGTGATTCGTCTCTTGGATTCCCTCTCATGTGTTATTTGAATTTCCCGAGCATCTTGTTCTTATAAAAGGTCGAGAGATGTTTCATTTTAAGTTAATTTCATAATTTGTGGATGTCAAAGAACCAAAAAAAAATCAAGTTTTGTTCTTTTTTCCTATTTTATATTCCATTCTAGACTAAAAACTTGTATGTTTCTTTACAAGTTAATCAATATCAGAGCCAATTTGAAAGCTATTTCCTGATATGAAATCTTATGTAGTTGATTATTTGTTCCTATCAGACAAGACTCTATGTTGTGTCATTTAAGGGTGCATACTGACACTATTTGATGACAAATGATCCGCCTTTCTTTAAAATCTTGCATTGTTCTATGCCTAGATGTGAAGAAATCTAGTGATGTATGGAATGGTTTTCTCCGGTTTGGTTATTTCTTGAGGCATGTGCGGATAATACCTAGGAGAAATTTTTCTTTTTCAGTAACTTTTATGCTTTATTTTAGAATAGATGTTTAAATTTTAGAAATTTTTCGAAAAAACTGATGAATGCATAGAGTTTTATTGGAAATCTTTTGATTGCATGATATTGTTGAATGCTTAAAGCTAAATCTACTTAGATAAATGCAAGTTATTTGAATTTCATGAAATATTATTGCAAATTTGTTGATTTCATCAAGTTGTTAAATAACCGAATCGAGATTATTTTCTTATCTTAATGATACCTTTGAAAACTGGAAGAACCATTTACCCCTCATGTGTAATATAACATTATCACAACGAACCCTAAGCGAACCTAGTGTAGTAAATACTTGACATAAATGAGCCTTGGGATTAAGCTGAGTTATCCTAAGATTTAGGTTGTCTTGGTGCAATCTTTCAAGAATGATAGGTTCTCGTGGTGTGTCTGTGAGGATTTATCTACCCTGTTGGTGTGCGGTTAATATTGTCATCAAAAAATAACATCTTCAATTCTCGGTTCTTCACAATTTTTGACACTAGGCCTATTCTTCTGGTGGAACCAGATATGTCTGCTCTCATTTGAACACCATATAGTCATCAGGCCATTTATATTCCTAGATCTCTGATATGTTGGCAAGGTGGCTTCTCCACATGTTTTCTAACAATCCTCTAGTCTCTGTAATGAACTTTGAGTATCCAAAATCCAGTGCAATTATCACATCCAACATCAAATTAAAACTATGGACATTTATATCATGATCTTGTTGTAAATGAGCAATGCAATTTGGGACTACTTGTTTAAACTCACTTTTCCAACTGGTGAAATATTTTAATTGATCATCTTCTCCAAGCATCCTAGGCACAAACCACTATTTTATTGTATGGAAAGATTATATTCTTGTAGTGATCTTCTGGCTCTCCTCTGACATATACTGGGACTCATCAATCACCAGTTTCACCATCCTCTTTGTGGGCTTTAAAGCTGCAGGTGCATCCACACTTCTCTGTAAGACCTTGCACAATGTGCTCAGTGTATGATGGATGGGTTTCCATTTTTTAAACAAAGGATCCAAAATGAGAGCATGGGCTTTCATTTTTTTAATTTCTTGGGACAAGGAAGTATAACATTCATGCACATTTTATGCCTTGTCTATCACCATCTTGATTCTACGCTCCAAGAATTTTTCTAATGCACCATAGATTTGTTTCCTTACTTTGGTATCCTCATTGCACTTCTTTAAGCTTTCTATTTCTTACTTCAAAGCCTCTATTTGATCAATGGAAACAACATCAGTCTTTTGGGTTGAGGGATGGTACACTACCAGTTCAATACTTTAAGAAGGGCCTGCCCCTTTTAGTTGCTACTTTAGCTTCACATTCTCTATAAACAACTTGTTCACTTCATCATTTGTATTTTTTTGTGCTTTTTCATATTCTGCAATTTTATTCTCCAAAATATTGATAGTTGCTCTGGTGAACATAGTAGAATGCATAGTCATGGTAGCTACTTCTAAGGCTAAGGTATCTTTGAGGGTCTTGATCATTGCACTCCCTCTCATTTCTTGCATAATGTCCAACAATTTTGGCTTCTTTGTATTATTTTGCTTAGCCCAAAAGGCTAAGGTCTCAATTCTTGGATTATATCATGTCCCGCTCATGCCTTCCTATGAATCAAACTCAACCATTAACATGGGGTCATTTTTATTTCTTACCTGATCAAGTAGGAACATCCTTTTCAAATCCATCCCAGGTATAAGCAAGATATTGCTTTTTAGCACCATTTTCCTAGCTTCTTGTGGACTAATGTCAACATCATTTATCCTCAATTCATGGAAAGTTTGGGCCACAATTTTATCATGTTGAGATTCTTCAACCCCTATCTTGTTTATCTCAACTTGGTCCTCAAACTATTTCATTTTCATTTTAATCTAGAAATCTTTAAATTCTGGGGTGTTGATGAATTCATAATCCTCCATGAATCTGAGGGATGCAATCATTCTTTCATTATCATGCATCTCCTACTCACCCTGTGAATACATATCCACCCTCTCCTCTAGCTTATGTTCTTCAACTTCATGCTTTTGGAGTGGTTGATCGATTCAACATAATATTTTAAGTGCCCTAGCACAAGGGCCACCTCCTCTATATCTCCAACCTCTTCGCTTATCTCGTATGATACAAGGGGATTTGGCTCTTGTACCCTTTGTCTCTTGGGACCTGATTGCTCTAGAGGTGATTCTAGAGAAGCATATTGCATTGAAGTAGTGTTTGGAGGGGGCTCAAAGATTACAACTCCACTTGGTATTTTGGTAGGCAATTTGTTGGGCTTCTCCAACTGTATTCTTGATTTACCATATGATTTATCAAAATTATCAATCATTAGGTTGATCCTCTTGATGGGATCTGACATTTCATCTATATAAAATCCCAATAAATTGATGTATGTCTTCCTCTTTTCTTCCTCTAATTTTGTTACTATCACCCATTTTCTTCTCCTCTAAAATACTTCTTGGAGAGTCAAGTAGTTTCTTATCACATCCTCCTCATAATCAACATCATGGGTGATCCCAAACTTAGTGAGGATTTTTTGCCTCAAAAAATTCATGTGGACTTCAAGGTCAAAGAACCTTTCTCCCCTAGTCTCCAAAGAATATCTTGTTTTCAAATGATGTTGCAACTCCTCAAGAGTATCAGATCCAATGGACAATTCTTCACATACAGTCAAGTTAGGAAAGAATGTGCCTTTCTTCTGTTTATGAACTCCTTATCCATCCATAACATTTTCCACATAAAATCTAAGAAAGCCAACCGGAGAGGAACAAACTTGGGCAAAACATGTGGGGCTTGGGGACATCCATATACTCTTATAATTGTAACATTTGGAAAAAAGAACCAATCACCAATGTTGTGGGTATGCCCCTGCTCTGGCCTCAATGCAAAGGGTCTTAACAGTTGTAGTATTGGTGTATGTAACCTTGGTGATTTATGACCAAGCACATACATAATTCTTACTACAAAATCATCATGAAAAATCATGTACTTTCTCCTCTTGCATCTATTGTCCCAGATATAACACCAATTTTGAACAGGCAGTTGATCACCCTATTGATCAACCATTCCAAAACACATTCTCCAAGTCCATTTATGATTGTTCTAATATAGAATTAGGTGACACAACAAAGAGTAACATCTAAATGTGATGGGGGCTTTATCTCTCTTACTTGCAAAAATCTTTCATGCAATGTTCTTTTAATGAATGAAGCAAAATCATACTCAATACTTGTCTAAAGGTTTTGGATCCTCATGGCCATCATCATTAGGCCAATTGGAATCTTCTCTTGAGCATCCATTCCAATTATTCGACACAAGCAAAAATAGGTTCTCTTAAAACATATTTGAAAATCGTCTACTAGAAATGGCTCAATGTTGGAAGAGGAGATAGTTATTCTTTTGTTATTTTCACCCTTCCTCGTATGCATAGGGAGTTCGTCACTCCTATAAGTTTTCCTCAACCTATTGTACTCCTCACTTTTATACAAGTCAATTTTAGCAAGGGCTTGTTTATTCAAGTTGAAACACTCTACAATGGCAGACTTGGTTAATACCACCAGTGGTGAACCATTTGTCATCCTTATGGTTCTGGTGGTTGGATAATAGTTTCATGCCAATACTCTAATGAATTCAACATATATAAAGACATTTAGGACTACTAGCTTGGCTAGGTCTAGATTCATTTGTAAGCTTTAAGAAATCATTGTAATTCGTAAAGCATTCATTAGCAATTGTCATAGATCCTTAAAGAGATCAAGTTTGGTATCAGAGCTTTGTTTTGACTAGTATTGTAGAATCGAATGCTAACACACTCCAAGCTTCAGTGAGGTGAAGGCGAGCTAGAAGAATACAATCTTGAGATTAGAAAATGAAGGACATTTCCAACGATGGAAGAAACTGAAGCTAGAAAAAGTATTGAGCATGAGCTTGATGATAAGTCTTTCCGGCGATCCTTTCTTGACATGAAGGCTATGGTGGAAGAGATTTATGCGGAGAAGAAGAAGCGCAAAAAGGGAGGTTCTTCGAAGCGAGAAAAGAAGAGCGAAAGGATAAGGAAGAGAAAACTCTAGAAGCTCCATCTCCTCCATCTTCTCCTTCTTCTCCTTCTTCCCCTTCTTCTTCTTCCTCTTCTGCTACTATTAATCCTTTCAAGAGCAAGTCTAAGCCTATTATCAAACTGGATGTAAAATTTGAATTGCCTAAGTACTGTGGTGATTTAAATGCCAAAAAGTTAGATGATTGGATCCAACAGGTAGAAGTGTATTGTAGGATTCAAGGCCTAACAAAAGATGCTTCTATGCTCCAATTAGCCACTCTCTGGTTGGGAGGTACAACTCTAACCTGGTGGGAGAGTAGGACTCGGGAGGAAATTGCTTGCCATGATAAGGTTAATATGACTTGGATGGAATTTGTTGCTACCTTTAAAAAATAGTTTTACCCTTTAGGTTATATGCAACAATTAATAGTGAATTGGAAAACCTTTAGGCAAGGTAAGGGTCAGTCTATCCAAGATTACACCCATGAGTTTAAAAAATAGGCTATTGCTTTAAATGTTCCATTGTATACTCAAGATACATTACTTAAGTACATAGGTGGTTTGAATTCTTACCTAAGACATACTATTCTAATGCTCAATCCTAATAATTTGGATGAAGTGTTAGTCTAAGCTACTCATTTAGATTCAAGGGGTAAGAACACTTTCAGTGATAATTTCTCAAAGAAACCATCTAAGTCTGAGGGTAAAGAAAAAGACAAAGAAGAAGAAAACTACAGTTAAGGAGGGTGATAATCCCACATGCTCCCATTGCAAGAAAGAGGGGAATGATGATTCAAAATGTTGGAAGTTGCATCCTGAATTAAGGTTGAAAAGATATGGAGGCAATAAAGGCAAGCAAAAGACTATTGCAGTAATTCAGCAAGATCTTGGATCCAACTCTAGAGATGAAACACAGATTGTTGCTAGTGGGGTCCAAGGTAAAGGGAAAGGTATAAATCTCTCTTCTAATGTAAATGTTTCTAATGCAAATACAAGTACAAGTAAAGTATCTACTCCTAAAGTTGATAAACAACAGAATGAATTGTTTCATATTCGAGTTGTAACTAAGCACACTATGATTGAAAAACTATTTGATACAGGTACTCAAGTCAACTTAATATTTGAAGAGGTGGTAAAGAAACTCAATCTAGCCACAACACCTCATCCAAAGCCATATCCGCTTGGATGGGTTTGCAATGGCGCTCAACTGTAGGTAACGAAACAGTGTAAATTGAAATTTGCTATCACTGCAAACTTTGTTGATGAGGTAGAAGTAGATGTTGTTCCTTTGGATATTTGTGGGCTTGTATTAGGGAGTCCTTATCTATATCACAAAAAAGTAATCTTTTATAGAGGGAGAATAAGTATCATCTTTTTAAGGATGGGATAGAATACATTGTACGCGCACACAAATTCAAGACTAATCTTGCACTAGTTAATGATGGTCAGATGAAAAGGTTAGTCAATTCTAGTAAAAACTTTGTATTAATGCTTGTAAAACCCAAAGAGGATGAAAAAGATGAAGCATTTAAGGGGTGTGATCTAGAGCATAAAACTGAGATGGTCAAAATAGTTTTTGCTTATAATGACTTATTTCAGGAGCCAAAGGGGTTGCCACCTAAGAGAGAGATACAACATGAAATCTAGTTGCAACAAGATGTGCCTCTTCCAAACATCGACATGTACCATTTATCAGTTTTTCAAAATGAGGAAATCAAAAAGCAAGTTCAAGAGTTGGTGGAAAAAGGAGTCATCTATCCTAGTACATCTCCTTGTGGTTCTCCAATTGTGTTGGTTCCAAAGAAGGATGGGTCTTGGAGAATGTGCATCAACTATCGAACCCTGAACAAGATGACGGTAAAGAACATGTATCCTCTTCCCTGAATTGATGATTTACTTGATTAGTTAAAACATGTAGTTTATTTCACTAAGTTAGACTTGCATAGCGGATATCATTAGATAAGAATTGCAAAAGATGACATTTGGAAAACTGCATTTAAGACAAAACAGGGACTGTTTGAGTGGTTGGTCATGTCCTTCAAGCTTTGCAATGCACCAGCTACATTTATGAGAGTCATGAATGATGTCTTCTGTCCTTTTATTGATGATTTTGTCATAGTCTATTTAGATGATATTCTTGTATTCAGTCAAACTTGGGAAGATCATGTAAGTCATGTAAAGAAAGTTTTTGATGTATTGAGAAAAGAAAAACTCTTTGTAAAGATGTCTAAATGCAAATTCGCTAAGAAATCCTTAGTGTACTTAGGTTATGTCATAGGTGGTGTTCAATTGAAATTAGACCCTGTGAAGGTCAAAGCTATTGTAAAATGGCCTAAGCCAAGTACAGTCACTGAAGTTAGAATTTTCTTAGGTGTAGTCCAGTACTAGAGGAAGTTCATTGCAAACTTCTCCTACATTGCATCACCATTGCACACATTGACCAGTACGAAGACAACTTTTCAGTGGGGAGGTCCACAACAGAAGGACTTCAACACTTTGAAGGAAAATTTGAGCACAACACCAGTTTTGGCTTTACTAGATTTACACCAACTATTTGAGATTGAGATAGATGTGAGTGGATTTTCCATGGGAGCAGTGCTAATGCAAGGAGGTAAACTAATCTGCTATCACTTTGAAACCTTTTCAGGTGCAGTTATTAACTATCCTACTTATGATAAGGAACTTTATGCATTAGTTCAGAGTGTTAAAAAATGGAAACACTACTTAATGGGGAAAGAAACTGTAATTCGCACTGATCACCAACCACTTCAATATTTGCATTCACAGTCTTAAACTACAACAAAGTAGGCACTTTAGGTGGATGGGTTTTATTCAACAGTTTCATTTGGTAATTAATTACAAGAAAGGTGACCATAACAAAGTAGAAGATATGTTATCTAGACCTCCTATTATGAATGCTTTGATTATCCTTAAAGGTACTTACATGGTACATGAAAGTTTTCAAGAACAATATGCTAATGATGAAGACTTTAAGGAAATCTATTCAGCTCTAATTACATGCAAACATGTAGAAGAGAAAGATTACTATGTGCAGCATAAACGGTTGTATCACTTGTGAAAGTTATGCATTCCAAAAGATGAACAAGCATAGGTAATCAGAGAAGCACACACCTCATTGATTGCAGGACATTTTGGGGTAAGCAATACAATCGCTCAACTGCAAAAGTATTGTTATTGGCCTTGTATACAAGAAACTATAACGAAGTATATTAGAGTTTGTGTTATGTGTGCAACAAGTAAACCTAGCAATAGGAAATTGGGGTTGTACACGCCTCTACCTATACCATCCCGTCCATGGGAAATTTTGTCAATGAATTTTTTCAGGGAGTTACCTATGTCTAGGAAGGGACATGATTACTTGTTTCTAGTAGTTGATCGGTTCAACAAAATGTGTATCTTAATTCCTTGTAAAAAATAGGTCACTATTGAACTAACAACTCAAATGTACTTCCAATTTGTATGGGTTCACTTTGGGTTACCTACTTCTATTGTATCAGATTGAGATTCTCGATTCCTAGGGGAATTTTGGTCAGCTTTGTGGGAACTCATGGACACCAAACTAAAGAAGAGTACAACCTTCCATCCGCAGACTGACGGTCAAACAGAGGTAGTAAACATGACAGTTTTGCATCTGCTCAGAGGTTACTACAACAAACATCCCAAGTTGTGGGATGAGAGTTTTCATTATGTGCAACATTCTTACAACCATGCAACACACTCTTCTACAAAGAGGTCTCCTTTTGAGACTTGCTTCAATTATGTGCCCAAAACACCGATGGATTTTTCTTTTGGGAAAGATGATGTTGAAGACGGACGCCATGATTCAAAGAAGGCTTTAAAGTTCATCTAGAATGTCCAAGCAATTCATCAGGCAGTGGAAGCACAGTTGGAGAAGATTCAAGCCAAATGCAAGGCTCGACATGATAAGCATCACAACGATCACCATTTTCAAGTTGGAGACAGAGTTTGGTTACATATCAACAAGGAAAGAATGCATGGCAAAGGAAGGAAGCTCAAGCCAATTTGGTATGGTCCCTTTGAGATCTTGGAAAAGATTGGAACCAACGCCTTCTGCCTTAATCTTCCTCCATACATGCACATCTATTCAGTTGTCAATGTTGAGAATTTGAAGTTGTATGAGCCTTCAATGATACTGGATGAAGACACAGACATTCAGGTTCCATCAGTTGATGATCTTTCACCGGAGTACATGTCAGAGTTGCCAGAGGATGTCATCTTAGACAGGAAAGTTAGGACTTCACGAAGAGGTGGAGTTTAGTACCTCAGAGTGGGATTGAAGGGGGTGAATCCAAGCAAGGAAAAATGGATGGAGATTGGTAAAGTGAGGGAACTTTACCCTCACTTACTTTCTGAGTAACCAACCTTCGGAGGTCCAAAAGCTCTCTAGTGGGGAGGACTAATCGAGAGGATCTTTGTCAAAATTTTAAGTTTCTCACTTTTCTCCAGAATTGGCATCATTAGAAAGAGTCTGAAATTCTAACTCCAACGCAACTCGAACGGAGTCAAACGGAGCTACGAAGCCCAAGATATGCCCGGCCAAACCTTGGTCAACTCAGAGCTCAAGTCAAAGAAAAAAGGATCAAAATTTGACATTGCCAAAAGTGGTCAACACCAGTCTCAACATGAAGAGCTCATTGAGAGCTTTCCGACGATGTTCATTTCGTGCAAATCAGACTCCGTTTGCCCGAGTTACGAACAGTCAAAGGTTGCAGTTGACTAGAGTTCACTAGGTACAGTGATGACATCAGCATGATATCATCATGCTAACATGGGCCACTCAAGCTCTAACATGTGGCATCTGCATAAGCTTGTATGGACCAACCATTGGTGAACACGTGTCATATGTGTGGCAGCTGACTATGACGAAGCGATGAATCAGGCTTCACCACGTGGCACCTCCTCGGCATGCCACATGGCTCTCTAACTTCTCCTATGGCGGACACGTGGCATCCCTCTTTGCAGACACATGGCACCCCTTATCTCCTCCCTCCATTGACTCGGCAGTTGGGTTATTTGATAAAAATGGTATGTGGGGGGATTCAATCCCCCCACCTTTCATCTCTGAATTATCCACTTTGTCGTTACACCAAACTACCTGCGCTTTACTATATATTGTGGCGGGTTTGTTTTTATGGGTAAATCATTTTGATTCGGTTGAAAAAAGCCAGCGGGTGGGCCGAACCCATGAACCCGGACCAGTTAAAAAGAGCAGTGGTCGTTGAACCACCGAACAACTTCAAGTCTATAGGAGGCATCGGTTGGTTTTGGTGAAGTATTGAAACCAAATTCCCCTTAATTTAAACAATTCCCTCCAAATTTAAAACCAACTATCATTTTTAAGGATTAGATATAACCTTTTAAAACTATAAAAGTCTGAAACATAAAATCTAAAGGGCTCAAATAGTTTATGGAAGATTAATTATGATTTTTATATGTGTAAATGGGGGGATTTTCAAATATTTTACTATGTAAAGGGGATATTGAGATATTATGTAAATCAATTGGTTAGTAACCAATTTGAGTAAAATTTTAATATAAAAATGGGTGAAATTGGTAGAGAGAGGCATTCAGAAATCAAGCAGGTGATGATGCTGAGAGAGCTACATTGAAGACTTGAAGCCATTCTTCTAATTCGGAGGAACGTTATGTCGTTGAAGTGCTGGAAGGGAATGGTTATGTTTTGCACTTGTCATCTTATTCTTGGAGCATAATAGGATTGGTCGCTCTATTGGAGAGGGACCCAGAGATGTAGTCCAATTGGATTAACTTCGTTATCAATTATGTTTTGTCTTCTATCTCTTCTCTCTTTCATTTTGTTATCACCTTGTTATGTTGTTTAAGTATTTCTATTATGATAATTTCATTTGTAAGCTTTAAGCAATCGTAGTAATTCATAAATATTTCATTAGAAATTGTCATAGATCCTAAAACAGATCACCGTGGGGTAGCAGTATACTTCTATACTTAAGAGACCTATCACCGCCATCCTCCACACATCTTTTATGACTGTCGTAGTATAGCGATATATGATTACATCTTATTTTCTACCCCGCCATACCGTTGAGGGCCCTTATAATTGAACAACTACTCCGGCAGGGGTGTGGTAATGGAATTTTATGAATGTAAAGGTGCCAGACACATCTTATTTAAGCATATATATGATGATTTCTTAAAACTTTGGAACTATATGGGGATTTTCAATGTTAGTTAGACTTAATGTTAAGATATCTATATGTATTATTAAATCACTAGTGTTCATTATTATTTCCTTCACACAAGCATATTCAATGCATGTGGAGGCTAGAAGTTGTATTACAAACTAAACCTATCCAAATATCAGAGAAATGACTACAATTTATTGTCAGGATTTTAAAGAGTTGTTTACTTTCATAGGTATCTTATTGCATTATTTGATACCTTTAGACCTTGCTTGCTTCTTTTCATATCTAGTAGTTCTAGAGAAGTTAGAAAATTCTAGAATCTAGGAAACATATAGGACATACAAGAAATTATATTCTAACTAAAAAATAATAATTTCAACCAAAGTAAGAAAACTAAGAAGAATGATTGAACCTAACTTTAAATGCACTTCAAATCAGCAGTGAACATCTCAAATTTTATATACAATGTACCAACAGAATGATGATGATTACATTAAAAAATGTATCAGTAAAACAACAATGAATAAGGAAACCTGTACTCAGATCTTTATTACATTCAATATAAATTACACCATACATAAAACCAAAGTTTAGGTGACAAGCTTACAAGTTAAGGTGACAGGCTAGTTAAGGTGACAAAACTTCATCATAATCATCTGCATTGTCAGCAAGATCAAAATCCTGATCACTTGTGTCTGCAACTGCTTGATTTTCTTCCTCATCCTCATTTGTGACATACAATACATTCTCTCTCCCAATCTCTTTATTGGTAATCAAAATATCTTCTTCAAACACTCCATCATCATCTTCATCCACTTCTTCAAATGTTTCTTATAAATTAACATATTTCCCATCAAGCATTATATCAACAACTTCCATGAATTTTCATTTTGAAAGAGACTCTGTTTGAATGACATACGACCATCTTGGGCTTCTCACATCATCAATTAAAAATGGTTGGTTAATTTGAAGAGGGGAAACATACAACTCATCTATCTTTGATAAAAATTGTCATGTATTTGTGCATACAAATCCATACTCATCAAATTGTATTGTAGATGGTTGGATCCACTTACATTTTAATAATATAGAACTATTTTCACCAAAATCCACTTGAATAATTTCTTGAATGAATCCAACTTAAAATTTCTTCTCAGTTTTGTGAAGAAATTCAGCACTAACAACAAAATCACAATTTTTCTTTCCTTTGTCTTTTTCTTTCACTCTTAAATGACTACCATAGGCCCACATTCCACTAAAATGCATAGCCCATAAATTTGGAGATTGTGAAAGCTCGCTTTCCTCCGCTGTTATATCTTGACCTTCTTCTTTTGCATCACTAACTTCATTAGCAATCCATTCTTCAAATTTTGGAAAAGAATCACCTCCAATCAAATCATGACATCTACACTTTTGAGGTTGATGTTGCCTCCAAGTTTCATTCTCTTCTTCATATTTTCTACATAGAATATCAATGTACAAATAGTAAGATTAATAATATAAATGTGTAAATGCAATTGAGTAAATAAATTATTGTGTAATTATTTTTACCTATGCCACTTATTGAACAAAGAATTTTTTTGAAGAATGCGGGCATGTATCACACTTCTTTCTTGATGTGATATATTGAAGCGACATCCATTTCCTTCTAATACTTCACCGAAAACTCTCTCATCTTCATCATCATCCCATACACGTTGATTGACATTTTAAAAATCCTTCATATATTTTGTGCAAAATCTCATGGCCTCTTGCATTGAATATCCCTTAGACATGTTTCCTTCCGATTTTTCCGTAGTACGAACAATTTTTTTCAAAACCTTCATAGATCATTTTATAGGATACATCCATCTCATTCTTACTGGGCCACAATGCTCTAGTTCATATTCTAGATGTATCAAAAGATGCATAGAAATGTTAAAGATTGTTGGTGGAAATTCCCATTCCAATAGACAAAGGACTTCAACAACCTCCTCCCTCAAACTATCAAAGTTCGAAGGATCTAATACATGTAAACTCATTCTCTTTAATATTAGGCCCAACCTTAAAATTTCCAATCTTGGCCCCTTTGCCAAACTTGATATATTTACCATAATAGGTAAAATATTCTTGATTATGACATGATAGTCATGGGTCTTGAGGGCTCTTAAGCTATTAATGTTAGTTTGGCTTCTAATACTACTACTTACATATCCAATGGAAAAGCAAGTCTGATACATCAATTGTAAGAATTATGCACATTTTTCCTTTATCTAGACATAAGGAGCATTAGGTTTTCTATATTTTTCATCATCATATTTTTCAACCCAAATATTTTGACAAATATTTAGTTCTCAAAAGTCTTCACATGATGAAATAGTATCAAAAGCACCAAAAAGAGTTTCTATAATAGCATAGGCTATATTTTTCTCAATATGCATAAAGTCAACAGTATGCCTAATGGCTATATCCTTAAAGTATGACAACTTATAGAATATGCACAACTATTTTACACTGCTTTCATTACATGAATAGTATCTACTACCACCAATCCCATCATTTTCAATTATAAATGACATTCTTTTTTGTCCATTCTCAACAATGTAATCACCCGTTATTAGCAATGGTGCTTCATGATTCTTTTCTTTCTCATTGAAACGTGTTTTTTGTCGATGATATGGATGATCTATTTTAAGGTAAGCACGATGTCCACAAAAAATACCCTTAAGAAAATTTCTTGAGTGCCTCACAAAATCCTTAAAGTTGCAAGTATGACATCCATGGTATCCATGAATAGTGAGACCAAACTATGTGCCATATGTAGGAAGATCATGAATTGTAAATAATAAGGAAACTCATAAAGTGAATTTTATTGAATGACCATCCCTTAAATATTGAATTGCTTCAATTCCTTTCCACAATTCCATTAGCTCATCATATAATGGCTCTAGATAAGCATCAATTGTATCTAAAGTCACACTTTTCTTTCTTGGTATAATTAATGATAGAATTAAGAAAAATGGTTTAGTTGCTAACCATGGAGGAAAGTTATAATTTATTAAAAACATTGGCCAATTTGACCATTTAGTACTTTGATCTGAGAATAGGTTCACCCCATCTAGATCCAAACCTTATATTACGAGGATCTTGAGAAAAATCAGGGCATCTATTATCAAATTCTATCCACGTCTTTGAATCAGGCACATGTCGTTGTTTTCCATCGGTTCTCTTATTCTTGGCATGCAATTGCATAAGTTCAACAATGTATTTGCACCTATATATTCAGAGTACTTGTAGGATTATCAGAAAATGGAAAAGAACCTTTCTAGGAACCACAACTGATTTCAACCCTTGTCTATATCTTGCTTCATGACATTTTGGGCATTCACTCTCACTTGCAAGATTATTGTGAAATAATAAACAACCATTCATACATGTGTGGATGTTTTCATACTCTAAACCTAGCTTAGTGAGTTTCTTTTTACATTGACTTTGTTTTATTGGCAATGTGGAGTCAGGTGGTAACATCGAACTTAATAATGCCAATAACTGATCTACACTCTCATTTGTCCAACCAAGCACCACTTGCAATTTAAGAAATTGAAATATTGTTGTCAAACAACTTAACTTGCAATTAGCATACACAGAGTTTAAAGCATCCTCCATCGACTTGGTCCAATCATCGTTTAGACCCTCATTCAACATTCTATCAACTTCAAACCCTTCGCCTAACATTGTTGCCTCTTCATCTATGTTTGGTGCCACTTCATCTATGTTTGTTGTTTCTTCATATCTCACACTCTGTAACTCTATCATATCTTCATAATAATTGTAATCATAAGGGCTTATACCACTATGCCCATATCTTATCATATGTCGATAAATCACATTTCTTTTTTTCACCTTTCCACCAAGATAGTCATTACATGGACATGGATATTTGTCCATGTCACTCTCATCGGTTACTCTCTCATCATATGCATGGTATTGATTCGTAGTCAACCTTCGACATTGATCCATGTGTAATGTTATACATTCCAATATTAATTTAGTTTCATATTTCAAGAAAAAAATATAAATCTTAAAAAATCAACTTACTTAGGATCTAATACATGTAAATTCATTCTCTTTAACACTCTTCGACATATACCTAGAATTCAAAGCACTTCACAGAATTAGGATATAGAGCACTCTACATAATTAGAATTAGAGCACTCTACAGGATACAAAGCACTCAGCAACAATTCAAATTCAAGAAATATAGTTGTGCATCACTCTACAGAATCAAATGTTTTTCCTCTACATAAATCTTTGTGGTTAGTTTTGTGCAATTTTACTTGTAGGATTCTTAGCTATCAATGGCTAATTAGCAGGAAACATAGAAATTACTCTACCCTCATTTTTTTCCCATGTGAAAGAGGCAAAGATTAAAAGTATATGCTATAAACTATCTATCACTGGAACCTTGCAATTTATATTCCTAATATAAAAAATATTTGTTGCAATTAAAAAAAACAATAATGGTCAAATTGTAATACTCAAAGATAAGGAAACTTTGGGCTGTTTGTATACTATTTGTTTGCATTTATAGGAGCATGTTGTAATTCTAAAAATCTTTTTGATCATGTAGACTTATGTTCAGTTTACATGTCATCTACAATGTGCATAATAGAAGACCGTGATGACTGGAAATAAACAAATGTTATTTTTATCTATTTTATTGAGGGCCTTCCTTGTCTAGATGATAATTAAAGAAATGCTTTAGCAATGGACATGGAATTTATGCTTGTTCTATTGATGAACCACAAACATTTAAACATATGACAATCTTTTCAATGTTAATGAATACACAAACACTAACAAATAGGCTAATGAATTCTTTGTTGTAACTTTGAGCATTACTTGCATAAATTATTAATATGTTGAGATAAGATGACATGTTCTAACAATTGATATACTCCCATGTGTGGACATATATTATCAATTAAAATAGCTTGGTGACCACATTGATTTGATGAACTAGCATAACTTTCAACTATGCCATATATGAGACCATCTTCTAGGATTCCATGCAATTAATAGATTAGGCTTGCACACAATGTTACCCAAGCATTGAGGTCTAGGATAGGGACATGAGCCCATGGTTTAATGACAAAGTGATCAAAGGAATTGAAATTTGGATGCATGTTACAAGTTCAATTACCATATACTCAAAAATGCATATAGGAAACTAATGAAAAAATAGTCTGCTAAAATTATAATTGCCTGTATAGTTTTGGCACTCAGTTGCCTGTGTAACTACTGTAAGTTACACCAACCAATAAAAAACTAATTATGATGTACATGCACTACCCATGCCATGAAGACTTATTGAAAAGGAAAATCGAGGATTAGGTTGGTGAATTGGTTACAAAATTAGATATTAATACCATACCCATGCTTGATAACATGGAACACAAATAGACAACTTCAATATATGGTCACTACATTGTATTGATTATACAATGAATAAAAGCATCTACTTCTTTCACAATCTCAAGAACTTCAAATTGTTACATGGTAGTCAATGTCTTATGACAAGATACCCTCCTATTTATGTAACTCATCTCTTATAATACACAAGGAAGTATATTTCATTTTGTCCCAATACAATACAATAGGATTGTTTTCTCCCTACCTATCTTTGGCTTTGATTTATAGTTGCATGCCCCATGAATAATTTTACAAGCACTCTTTCAACATTTCAACTGGAATAACCCAAAAATAAAAGCATAAAGAGGAACTTGACCCAAATTCACAATTCAAACCCAACATAGAAAGCCTCTGATATGACATTCTTTCATATATATGATTTTAGAATTTCCATTTGAAACAGACAACTACTTTTCACCCTTTTGCAAAAATATCTCAAACCCTCGAACACTTGGGGTATACACAATCCTACAAATAGAGTTATTTCATACAAATTTTTGCAACGATAGGAAGAAACTAGTATTTCCTACTATACAAATTTTGTCAAGTACTTTTAAAGGATAAAATCTAGCTGAATTTTGAAACTTGTTCACAAGGAAAAGAAAACACAAAAGAAAGTGAGATTAGGCCAATTCCACCCAACCATTAATGGGTCATCAAGCCCTTATGGATCTCACCATTACCCCTAGCCAAGAGAGCCTATGAGGACCCTAATTTCTACATTTTATACACACAAAGCTTTACACTAGTTTCATCACAACATCACACACAAGGATTACCTTTTTTTATGGCTGTAACATTCAACATGAGACAAAAAAATAATAACTAAACAAATAAACATGATTTATACAGATAATGGATGCATTGATGCTCAAGTAGGACCCACAAACACTCATACTTGACACATTCAAATAAACACTCATACTTGGCACATTCAAATTTATAGTCGTTCATGAGCTTCACAAGGAGCCATAAAATAACTGTTTAATGTAATGAGGGTTTCAAATTACCTCTGAATTTGCTATAGAGGGTGTTCTCAAATACAAATTCACTGCAGAGGACCTCGCCGACTTCAAATTTGTTACAACAAACTCTAAATTCATTGCCTGCCTTTTTAGAAGTCTCCAGGTCCTCTCCAAACAAGCTTTATCACCCATGCAAGTAGCTGACCTCTTCCGAATTTTGCACTCTATTGTACTCCCCACTACTACCAACAATTTCCCAATTCACTATTAACCCTATATGCAATACAACCCACTCCTGCCAATAATTTCCCAAAAGTTCATTTTTTTTTAATTACCCACTTTAATATCATATTGTCTAATTTGTATTTGTGTGACTAATTATTTAGTCATTTATAACTGTGTTACAAAAAATGACTAGAATTTAGTCATTTTTAGTTGTCGTGACTAAATTTTTTAGTCACATAGTCATTTATTTTCCAAATTATACTATTGTTTGGTGAAGATTTCCATTTCCTCTTGTAGAGATTGGAGTTTAACCTTCTTATTAACCATCCTATCAATGCCTTCTTGTGTGACCTTCCCTTGCATTTGGCTTTGTATCTCTTCAACCATCTTTATTGGCCCTCTCACCAGCATAGGAGTATCCCAGACTATGTAGCCCAAGTCTTCTACTACCTGGTGATACTGATCATAGCTTGTCCAACCTAGCTTCTATCATTATTCAACTTGCTTTTAAATTTATTCAAAATCTTGGCACAAAATTCTACTGCTCTTACCCAAATTGGGGGTTGATCCTTATCTCCTTCTATTATCGCATCTTTTAAGAGTTCCTCTATTTTTGTCTCATTTATCTAGTGAAGAATTGGGATGTAATCCTCCCATACTAATAGTTCTTCATCAATGCTTAGCTCAACTTGTTGGGCATCACTGTCTTCATCACTAATGAAGTGATAAAACTTTATTAATTGTTTCAAAACTTTATCAACCAACTCTATAAAGTCCTCTTTCTACTATTGAGCAACGAGAATTCATCTATTCGGGTCAAATTATTTGAATTCATCTTTCAATGTAGCCTGCAATGTAGACTCAAGATCCTTAGCATCAACAAGTCCAATTAAATTTCTAATACAAGTAGTGAGTTATGCCACTTGGGCTTTCAACTCTTCTTTTGTATTCTCGTCCTTTTACCTTCTCTTCAAAATTGTAGAGATAGACATTTGTAGAGACTTTTTTTCTCCTTCTTTGGTCTAAACACCCAGATCAACCTACCAAATTTGGTAAGTCAACAGTCACTTCAAATTCCAATTTATCCACTAAGGGGACAACCATTTCTATTGTCCTATTTCCTTGTTCATCCATGGAGATAGTGGATATCCTTTGTGCTTTCTTCCTTCTTCTCCCAGGAGTTTAGAAAGCCTCTAACAACACTCTCAAGCCTTACTTTGGACTCTCCACATAAGTCTGATGTATCTTCTAAATTGTGTGGTTCAACCACACCAGTATAGTTGTGGATGTATCTCTCTGAGGAGGAGTTAATACTTCTGTATTGTGGAAATCCTAAGTATCATCCTTCGGTTCTTCCTACCTAGACTCTTGAGCAACCTTTTCTTCTTGTTGGACTCTTTCTTGATGCGCTTCCTCATTTGTATAAGGCAATTCCTCAACAACCTTCTTTTCTTGATTAACCTCCTCATCCTGAGGTTTCTCTTTTTCCTTTTCTTTAGAAATTTCTTCAACATTAATATTTTCAATATTCACCTCCACGTGGACATTCTCAGCATGCCCCTCCTCAATGTGCACCTTTTTGTGTGTTTCTTTAGTATGAACTTCCCCCATGTGGGTTTCATCCTGTGCTTTTTCTTCTCGAGGAGTTTCTTTTTCTATCCCTCCTTCCTCTAGTGTTATATCAACAAAAATTTCCTCTTCACGAGGTGGCTCATCTTTTGGACAGGGAGGAGTAAATTGTAGTGGCTAAGATGGTAGAGTAGGTTCTTTGTCCTTGGGTGATGGAGGAATATATGGGAATGGTGACCCATGAGGTGGAGTTGAGTATGTTTGTTGAGCTTCTTGTTGGGATGCCCTCTCTCTAATAGTCTCTCTAGTTCTTTTCTTGAAAATAATTCCACTTCCATCCTCAAGTTCCTCCTCATCTTCACCTGAATTGTTTTTTACTAGGCTTCTTTCTTTTCTTTTTCTTCTTGCTTCCGTAGTAGGTTCCCCTTTTTCCTTTTTCTTGGTTGGGGTAGCACTTAAAGATGGTTTTTCTTTTGTAGCAGATGACCTCCCCTCCTTGGTGTCTACTTTGGTTGCACCTTACCCCTTCTTCTTCTCAACACCCTTCGTAGATGCTAGCAATTTTCCCATGGAAAAAGGTCTCTTCAACCACTGGAGAGAGTAAGCCACAACATCATGTGCTTTGATTTTGATGTCATCATTTTCCTCTACTGAGCTTGATCTACATTGAAAATGGGCTAGTCATAAAATTTCTGACGTGAATAAGTAGGGTCAAGGACCTTCCCATCTTCCTTATGTTCTTTAGAAACATGGGTTTTGGTATAATGCCTTATCAAGAAGATTGTCAGCCGACAATAGTCTTTCATCTAGACTTCATATTCTTCTTCAAAATTTGCCTAGTGATCTTCAATTTTTGGCTCATGGATGAAATAAGAACCCATTACCTTGCTAATATTTCCAATAGGATCAAATATGCTCCTGGCATCATTGTGACGAGCAATATTATACCTGACCATCTCAACATTTGCACTCTTGGAATTTTGCATGTTGGCACAGGAGTATACTCCCACCTTAATGGGGAAACCATATCCATGTTTATACTTCCCTACAATAAGCTATTGCACTTCTATTACTTGTCTGCAAACCTCCAAAAAAAGCATCTTGTCTGAAGGGTACCTAGGGAGTTTGTATGGCATTTTGTGGAAGCCTACCACCTTGATGTAGGAAAATGTCTTGTACTGGATATACCAATTCCCAATTTCTTTTCTTGCTTCCATTAGTTCATTAGAAATTCTCTTGGAGAAGTCTCCCTCTAGGCCTCGAATCATTGAGTAAAAGAAATTATCATTAACAACATAGAAATTGTGATAGCTTGCCTCCAACTCTAGGTGAGGGTAGTGGTTGTATATTGTTGTAGACATAGAAAATGTACCAATCACACTTGATCTTGATTACTAACACCGCTTCGTCCCGAATCATCCCCTTTGCTAATCATTTAATCAGATGGTCTGTATTTGATTAAATTCATCAGATTTCATCCCTTAATTAAATAAATCAAATGTATCTACTTAAGTCATCATCTCATGTTAATTGAATAAATCAATTTTATTTATTAACTCTATAGTCTCTATTTAATTAAATAATTCATTTTATTTAATTAAATTTCTAAAGTCATCTTATTAAATTAAATAAATCAATCTTTATTTAATTCAATCTAACATCATCCCTCTTTAATTAAATGAATCAAAATCTTTATTTAATTAAGTCTAAATTCATGTTCCTCTCAACTTTGATTTAAATCAATCCAAAAATATAAATCAAATTGTCACATAAACTAATCTCCTTTTAATTTAATCAAATCTTGATTAAATTAATTTTAATCCCCTAAATCCTCTAGATTTTGCCACTTGCTCAATAAATCATTTATTTTGATTTAATAAATCTTTTAATTTCTCTCAACATGGCATCAAAAGGGAATATTCCTCCAAGTGGATTTGTCCTTCCAACAAGGAATTCAATATCGCTTACATGTCCTTGTGCATTGAGCCAAGTGGCATTTAATTCATTTCTTTCTCCCTCCAACATGTCATTTCATAAATTTGAAATTCCACCTAATATCATTTATTGGCACATTCATCAAAATGTGCTCCACCTTTGTCCACTCACATGTTGACAAATGGCTTAATATTATTGTTTGGTTTTTTGTCCCACATTCATCCTTTTTGCCTCATTCTCCAACATTCTCTATTGGAAGTGGATTCACTTTGAGAGGGAGGGTGAATTAGAGTGAGATAATTTTAACTTTTGACTTTGAAAGCACAACGAAACTTTTTACTAATTTTAACCCAATGTGGCAAATTTGTTAATGCAAGTGAACATTAACACTTTAGATCAGATTGACATGAAACTTGACTAACATTTACAACTCATATTAAAAGCATCATATGAGATTGTTCAATTAATGTGTGAACAATCTTGTTTATGCTTTTGAAACAGAACTACAACTTTGCCCAATGTAGATTTAACTTGCTTTACGGAAGACCTTTTAAAATCATATTTGAACAATTTACTTTGTATTACAGACTTGAACAAATTGGCATTAATCTTCTGAACAAACTTAAAGTATCAGAGTATTGACCAACTAAATGAGCACATTAACATGAAACAGAATGAAAGACAAAATCACATCACATAACACAAAGATTTCTTGAGTGGAAAGACCCTCTTGGGGTATAAAAAACCACTCGCAAACTGATCCTTGTATTCATTCAAAAGAGCACCAACTCTGTTACAATGTGAAGCACCAACTCCAATCACTTTTCTGAAGCACCAACTTCATAGGAGTACCAACCCCTCAATGCACAAAGTCACTATCTAAAAACTGCAAACACTAATGACCTTACAACTGCACTTTATTTACAGTCCCAAAATCCTTAATGAATACAAAAATATAAAAGATATTCAATGTTTCCAACTACAATATGAACTGTTCACAACAGTACCACAATAATCTCTCATAAATCTGAATGATATCTTTGTTATAATCTTGAACCAGAGATTTCACAAAATAAAAACCCTCTTTCTCTTCTCAAATATTACAGATATAACAATGATATGACCAACAAATGCTCTGTATTTTCCTAATACATTCCCCCAATCTGAACAATGGCTTGAAGCCATGTTTATATAGAGCACAAAATAAACTAAAAAACCCTCGAGCCAAGTGACAACCCTTGAGTTAGGGTTTTGAAACTGAAAAATCAGTTGCCAACTACCTTTTTCAATCTCTTTGAATAAACAATAATTGCCTTTTCTCTTTTAATATCTTTACAATTTTCTGATTAAGAAACAACAACTTTCCATTTCGAAAAATGAACTAAAAGAAAAAAAAAATTCACGATTTGCCTTAACTGATTTAAATCCTTTTGAAAAAGATGAAAAACAATGTGTAAAATTTACCTTTTACGGTGGCTTAACCTGCAGACAAAATCCCTGAAGATCTTCAACAAAATTACACAAATCTCCACTATTAGCTCGTGGAAAGTCCACCATAGAGACCGCCATCCTCCATACTCTAACATACCAAAAAAACTAGCTCGAAATGCCTCCATTATCAAGCTTGGACTATAACTAAAAGTGCATCATGGTGGTGCTAGGGTTTGTGTCTTCAGAGAAAACTACAACATAATGAATTCCCAATCAAACTTTCGAACCAATGAATTTAGAATGTCTTTTTCACATTTGATAACATTTGAGCTCCAAGACTCTTAACAAACATCATAATCACTTGAAGTCTGCTATCAAATAACATTATTGACCAAACATCAATGATGGTTGTCGACAAAAAAAAAACAAATGACAACAAATATTATTGCCACTTAAAATAAAAGTCAACTTCCTTGCAAATATGATGGCGTTGATAATAATCATGGTAAGTCCAATGTAATATGGTATGCTCGGTGAAAAAATGATAAGCTCGATTTATAATGAAGATAGACCAAGTCAACTCACTGTCCATGTCACTACTGGGTGACTAATTAAAAACTGTCGCTGCATGCTTGATGATCAACCAAAGATCAATAATACTGCCCAATAACATGTGTGATCAACTACCAAGATCAATGTAACATTTATAAACTATGAGCCCAAAATATATAGTGTCGGCCTTAGTGCTTTATGAAAGCACTTTTAAAATAATACAAAGCACTATGTATATCAACTCAATAGCACTAAAAAATATGCTAAGTAATCAAAGTGCTTGAGAATGCTTAAGTGTTAGCACTATGAATAAGCATAAGCACTATGTGTATACCAGACTCATGTAATCAACAATGCTCAATAATGTTATGTGTTAGCATTTATAAATGAAAGCATGAATACCATGTATAAATGAATAATCAATGTAACACTGAAACCTGAGTATGTAAAGCATGTAGTGTTGAGTCACAATAAAGTGTGAATTCATGCTATGTTCATGGTGCAAAACTAAAGCTCAATACTGTCAAGTATATGTAAATAAATGTATTCACCAAATGTATAAAGACATTGAACCTGAATGTCAAAGACTGAACTAAATCAATAATATACCTTCGCAATCACCTGTAAGAGTTAACACTGCATCAAATAGACAACACCATGATCCTATGATCAACATAGAAACCTTTAATCTTTAGAAGTTGATTATGAAATTAAGTCAATTTGAAGCATATGAATCGAATGAAGACTTCACATATACCAACCACTGTGTCCTAGCCAATGACACCAAGATAATGTGAAAGAACCATGAGGATATGCAATGACAAAACCAACTGAAGAGTGTATAGTAACCTCATATACCAATGATGCCAAATGAAATATCAAACTCAAGTGTTAAGAAGAGCATAATAAAATTTTGATCCAATGTGCCATGTATCAAATAATGTATCATAACCATTGACACCAAAGAATTGTGTGATAGCCATGAAGATCATCAATAGAATTCCATGAAGACATAATCAAATGAATCTTGTCAATGATGCCATGATCAACCTGATAATGAGCAATTGAAATAATATACCTGATGTGCAATAAAGAAGGGCCAACCTATCCAAATGAAACCAACTGTTCCATGATCAATCATATAAATCATATCACCTGAAAGCCAATGCCATAACTCAACACCTATATGTGCAAGACATGTCCAAATGAAACCAATTGTGTATGCCATGTAACCAATACCAATCACCAAGATACCAAACCAAGCCTGTGATCTTTGAAGCATGATAGGCAACAACCATCAATCTGAACCTGTACTGTAAATACCAAAACACCATTTGTGTCTTTTTCATCAAAGACAAACTATTGATGGGTTAGAACAACAATCTCATCTATAAATAGGAGGATTTCCTTTGTATTTTGGATGCACAACTTCATTGCAAAATCACTATCTTCATATTTAGAGCTAAGTTCATCCATTTCATCAAGTGTTCATAGTTTTTATGGTTTCATAGCTAGGTTATGCCAAAATTTGGTCAAGGAGCTTCAATCACCATCAAATCTTCATCAAGTCATCACAAAGCTTACAAGGGATTGGGAAAGGGCCATTTTCCACATCAAGATGGCACCAATTCCCCAATGGGATTAAGAGTTTGCTTGCTTTAATAGGATTTGATAGTTTTCTTTGTTATGTTCTTCATTTATTTCCTATTTTGAGCATTGTAAATGAATTCTATGGGGAATGTGGATTTAAACTTGCATATTGATCTAATTGTGTGATTGTTTGTTGTGTTTGTGTAGGTCTACAATCTCCATTCACAATTATCACTTCTCCAAGCTCAAAGGAACCAACCCTGTTAAGTTCTAGGAATGAAGCTTGTGAAGACAACAAATAGACTAAATAGGAAGTTGTGTAGAACTTATGAGTTGTGAGGACATTTCTCAACTACTCATGAATAGGATCACTTATAAGAAAAGCCCAATCAATTTTCTTCTTGTTCGCAAAATTGATGATCTTGATGAATCTTACCATCCATGGGTACGAATCTCTCACATGATGATACCCAAAAACCCAAATTAACAACACAATTAAATCATTTACATCTTCTTTGTACTCACTTCTATGTTGCACCTTGGCTAATTTAGCAGCTACTTTTATGGGTTTCCAAGCAAGCTGTTAGTAATATAGTTCAAGTTCTCTATTGTACTATCATCAAAATATTTTACATATTTCATCTCCACTACCTCATACTCCAGATGGGTAAGAATTCTGAAAATCTTCTCTATCATTTATGGAGTTACATCTAGCACAGTTTCTCCACTTTCCCTCAAGAACTTTTGAGTCTTATGGTTATAATAACTAGCAGAAGTTAAAACTAACTTTGGGGACTGAATTGTCACTAGAAAGGAAGCAACTTCTACCAATCTTGACCTTGTCAAATCCCTTACCGTTGGAGTCCTAACCCCATCATCATTGATGCTCTGCTTGAATTCATCCATGTTGACATGGCCTAAGTCAGTGTCTCCAATCTTAGCATACAGAGTGAACATATTTGAAGGTGGATTATAGCCCTTGTATTGATATTTCATTTCTTTTGAATCTTTTAGAGGCATATCTCCTGTAATCACAAACACCATATATTAACATTTACAGGTATTAAGAAAATAAACTCTGCAAAATAGACCATGTTAGTCAATATACATTTCTTATTCCAAAGTCATAACTCATTTTGAAGAAGTTATAGAAAGTTTTGAGGGTCAGCCTTAGAGCTTACCCCTTACCTCAAACCATTGACACCTGCAATCAAGGGTTTAGTTTTCACCTTATTTAGTTCTTCGAGCATCGGGGAGATTCCCCATACCCTTTACTTGCAATGCAAATTCCTTATGCTATGACTCCCTTTAATTGGCTATTGAGGATCAAATATCCATTCTACCTATTGTGCTAACGATGAGCTTTCCCTAAGAAACATCTCCAACTAGAGAAGTCTGAAAGGCCTTTTCGGGGTTCATGGTTTGGAAATCCCTTATACCTCTTTCTTGTTATTTTCTTTAGGCTTAAAAGGTATGCCCAATCTACGAAGTCTGAAGTATGTTTCGAGGGTCAGGGATTGAGGGTACCTCTTACTAGATGCTATGAAGCTTTGGAAATATTTTTCAAAGACACACTCATCAAATTCATCATTTTAAATAAATAAAATTAACCTTAGTGTTTTAGACATCAAGGATTGGAGTATCATCATATTTCCCATATCAATAAGGAAGCTTGCAAAGGGTACATCTAACACCCGAAGTCTGAAAATGATTCTCAAAAATAGATTTTTTGCTAAGTGTTGGTGCACATCATTGGGGTTCAGAGATTGGGTATACTCCTTACCCTTTCACCTCTATAAGAAAGGTGGTAAGCAACATTACCAACGACCAACACCTGAAAATTGGTATTTCACTAAGTCATAAGATTGATGCTTCAGAAGTCGAGGTTCATGTTTTAACCCTTTTTATTTTCTATTTCAATTAGGATCCTAGACTTAATAACTTATAGGAAGAATCGGGGGTCGAGGGTCAACGTTTCACTCTACATTATACAAATTATTTTGTGTAGTGGGTTTGTGAAACTCCTGACACTCAAAGAGTGACACATTTCAAGTTTTCAAAAAGGGTAAGGCATAAAGGAAGAAAACCTCGGTAAGCCCAAGGCCTAATGTCTAACGATGATATCACAAATGCCTTCAAACAATGCACTAAAAAATAAATCAATATGACAAGATGAAAAAGGCCAAAACAACAAGAATGAAAAGGAAAAGATGCACATGGTGAAACAAATAGGAGAAAGCATAAATCCAGACCGAAAAAATAAAAGAAAACAAAAACCACAAAACCCAGACAAAGTCTCACACACTAGACAAAGAAGCCACTTCATATAATCAAAAGAAAGGCAAGAATCTTGACTAACCTATAACAATGAGTGAGAAAATAGAGAGAGTGACCACAAGCAACAACCACCACTCACGCAAATACACGAAAAAATTCGCCAACACGCCCCCAAACACACATAAACATGCAATAACCTAGGAAAATAGTAACAAGGACACAATGTAAACCTACAGGTCACAAATGCAAAGGGAGTAATATGGATTCACAGTGGTAACAATGTTGATGATGAGGAAGAGTCAAACTAGGTTTTGAGAGCTCAAGTGTACAATAAATTTCAAGGCGAATGGAAAAAATGAGCTACAAAAACCTTTTAACAATCACTCCAATGACCTTCCCACTTTGCATTAAATGATGTATTAAACTTGAGTGCTAGTGCATTTAAATTTAATGCCTATGCATGCAAGCAAAATGAGGCGACACCGCTGAAAGCCAAGGGGAGGTACGTGAAAAGGTAGAATGCCAACCCACGAAGCTCAACAAAATGACAAAAAAACAACGAAAACCAAAGGAAAGGATCGGGTGTCATGAACAAAAAGGAAGGTATCCCCTTCCTTATAATCCCAAAATCCCGAAGCCCGAAAAGAAAAAAGAAAAAAAAAGGAAGAAAGGAGAAGGAAAAGAAAGAAGGCAAATGAAGACATGCAAAACAAAAAAAAGAGGATGAGGGATCCCCATTTTGTCGAAAACAAAATGGGGCATGAGTGTGAAGGCACAACAAATAGCAACCAACAAACAAAATGCTTGGAAAGCATTTCCACCTTCAAGAAATTTCAACAAGATTAAACCTAAACATAGTTTAACCCAAAATTAAGCAAAAGAATCCATAATAATCTAATCACCTCAACAAATTCACCAATCATAATAGAATTTCATTATCTCATAGTGTGTGCATCATGATTAATTCCTTCAAAACATAGAGTGATAGAATGACCTGTAACCCAAGACAATTTGTATGATCTTACCTTTATATCCCAATTATCTTTATTCATATGTATATTCCTTTTCTTATTCTATTTTGAAATTTAGCTGGTGTGACCTGGGCATAGCTTTGCTGCCAACCACGCATCCATAGCCCCAATAGAGATAACTCTAATTCCCTCAAACATAGCTCTACTACCAGTCGAACGCCCATAGCCCTGATAGAGGTTATTTGATTCACCCATTTCCAGTTTCAAACTCATACACAATTTAATCGAGAAGCTCTCTCTAATATCACCCATTTACAATTTCAAACTTTATTTTCTCATTTTTCATTTTTTTGTACTTTTCTCTAAGCTACACCCAGTATTGGGTTGGGAATCATGATGGTCACTGAGAAAGGAAACACCTTTAGATTTTCTTGAGTTTCAATGTCATTGCTATTCCTCCTAAATCCACATCCTGATTTACTTAATTTGCAAGTGGTAAGACCTAAGCAACTACATTCATAGGTTTACTAGCTTCAATACGTCAAATCATTTAAGACTCTGAAGATTAATAATCAAATTAGTAGGCCTTGGGTTTAAACAAGGAAAAGGTTTGAAAACATAAATGTCACAAGTATCTTATTCCTAGTTGAAACTTGGGGCTAAAAAATTCACAAAAACCCATTGACGAACAAAGAGCAAAGCGAGGAAGACAAACAAAAATGAGAGACAAGAATCAAAAACAACCAGAAAACAAAAAAAAACAGCAAAACCTATTCTAATAATATATAGGGAGGGGTAAGCCTCGTTCTTAGGATTTAAATTAATGTTTTAGTAACTACCCATTAACAGGAAATGGGGTAGTTTCTCCAATCATGGTACTAATCTTGAAGGTGTTTTCTCCTAAGATTTTAGATATTTGGTAAAGGCCTCTCCAAATTCTATCAAACTTTGAATAGTTTCCTTCTTTTATTTGGACTTGTCCCATAATAGGACAAGATATGAAATCCTAAAAGCTTTTATTCTAGCTCTTTTGTCAAACCTTCACTTGACAACAACTAGATGCTTAAAAACATGCTCAAGAGAAACGTTCCTCTTCTAATCCAAATTTAGTAGGTTAAGAAACCTAACTTGAACTTTGTCATCTGACTCTAGATAACTCTCCATAAATTTCAAAGTCAAAATTTTGAGATTCATGGGGAATATGGGCTCCAAACCATAGACCAATTGATAGGGGGATGTCGCTAATGCATTCTTAATTCTAGTTGTGTCGGCCCATAGTTCAAACTTAAGGTGGGAGTGCCAATCTTTTGGGTTTTTATCTAATAAACTTTTTATGACATTGATTAAGTTTTTATTCATAGACTCAACCACTCCATTACCTTGGGAATAATAGTTTGATGAGTACTTAAAAATCACTTTATGCTCGAATTCCCATTGTACAAACTGAACTTAAGAAAAAGAAGGGTCGTTGTCACATGCCAGAGTGAAGGGAATCCCAAACCTGGTCATTACATGGCCATTAGGAATTTGATCACATTGGCATAGTGATTTTTCTGCAAATGATTGCTTCAAACCACCTTGTGCAATAGTTAGTTCCTACTAGAATGAACCTATGTCTTGTAGATGAATGAGGATATATCATTCTGTGAGATTTGCTAACTAGTCTACCAGGAATCTAATGACTGAAGGAAAGAAAAACTAGAAATATGAGGAGGAATAAATTGTATTCCTCTCAAGAATGCAAAGCTATATTCAGCTTGAGAAGTGAGAATTACAAAGGAAATGCCTTGGTTATATAGGCCAAGGGGAGAGATAGATGCAACCAAATTATGACAAGTGTTGGCATCCTATGAGGTGTGACAACTCATGTCATTAAAGGCTCAACCACCTTATCCCTATGTAAAGTTAAGCTAGTGTGAAGAGGACTTTAGTGGAGAACTAACTAAGAATGAACTAGTTAGATAAAGTACCCCTTTCACACTAACAAATTAAAAAAGGAAAATTTACCTGTTGCAACACATAGCCTTCGGGCTTCTTTTTAATTTTTGTACAAATAAATTATATTTTTTTATAAATGCATTTTATACATTTTCCCATGCAAACTTGATCAGGCTCCGAGCTTCGTGCTCACACAGGTGTTATGCAGGAATCTCGGCCTTCGGGCTTCTATTTTTTATTTTATTTTTAAAAAATTGCCTGCAAAAAAATTAAACAAATCTGCTGCCAGTGCTTTCATAATGCATGATTTTGTGTGTTGCACATGAGCACATTGGCCTTTGGGCCTTTTAAAGGTTTTTAAAAAAATTTTAAACTTGTTTTTAATATTTTTTAGAATATTAATACATATAACCTTCTTTTTTTTTTAAAGTCCATCCATAATTAATTCCACCGATAGTTTTAATATTTAAATATTAAAACCATTTTTTTTCAACCGAATTTTTAAATGTGCCGACACATTTAATATTTTTTTAATATTTTTTATTAAAAAATATAAATATCTCAAAGTCACTAAATTTGGAGGATGATTTAGCAGCAGCCAAATCTAGCGGTTCATTATTTTTATCTGGCGGGTTGCTAACTTTGGCGGCAGGTTTGCTATTTTTGGCAGAAGTTTTACATAGCCCCTCTCCGTTGATGCATTGTTTTTTCAAGATCAACTTTGACAACTCATAACTCGAGCTCCCAACCTCCAAATTCAGTGCAATTTTTTTTTATCAGGAAGGCAAATTAAAAATCAAAAAAGGAAAATTTACCTGCTACATATGATACTGCTACAATGATACTAAATTATCATATAGACTTTTATTAACTTAATTATAATTAAATTAACTTTTATCATATAGTGAGTAACAAAGGAATATATAAAACAATATTTAATAACCTTCTCTCATAGTTTAAATAGTGTTGAATATATAAAGCAATATTTAATAAACTTCTCTCAGAGCTGTAAATAATTATAGTTTTTCATACTCTCAGAGCTGTTAGAGTTAAAAAATATTGGAGGACTCGGTGATTTTAATTCAATTAAGGTAAGATAGGAATTTTCCTATTAATTGTATCATTGCAGCCAAATATATTAATAACTCAACAGATAGTAGAAATTTTTAATATAAGACTTCCATATGAATCTAAATTTGTCTCCGATACCAAGCTTTAAAATTAACTCCATAGTCAATGAGGTACCCAAAATGGCCTTAAAATGGGTTGAGATTTTTGTCAACCCATCTGTTGCAAGAGAAGAGCATACTCATGCTTTATACTTGTCAACTGAGCCATTCGCTACAAATTTGGTTCAATAGATCCACTTGCACCGAACTAGTTTTCTTCCCTTAGGAAGTAGAACAAGATCCCATGTTTTATTCCGCATTAAAGAGTTGTACTCTTCCTCCATTGCGAAATCCCACTCAGCAATACAAGAGACTTCATGAAATGACTGTGGATTTGAAGTTGTGGTGATGTAGGGATGTGGATTGTCTTGATGTTGTGATTGAGTCCTTGTATTTGAAGGATCCCCAACAAAATCGCCTGCAGACTCAAGTGTTTGGCGAGCCCAACGAGGCATGGTAGGGGATGGAGGAGGAGATTTTGAACTCTCTGAAGAGAAAGATGAAATCTCATGATCAACTTGAAGACTAGAGGAAGCTTGAGGAAAATCCTCAAAATCCACTATGGAGGAAGGAAGAGTAGAGAAGGAGCTAGAAGAGCTTTCCTCAAAATGCACACTATGCTCAATGAAGAGCTCTTGTGTTGTAGGATCCATTAGCTGATATCCTTTGACACCATCAGGGTAACCACCAAAGATACAAGGTTGACTATTCCAAGGCCTTGCGCTTCTCTGAAGGTATATGTGCCCATGCTGGGGAGCCAAAAACTCTAAAGTGCCCCACAACAGGTTTCCTACCACACCAAGCTTCGAAGGGAGTGATGCCCTTTAATGCCTTATGTGGAACTCTGTTCTGGATGTGAGCAGCGCAGTTGATAGCTTAGGCCCAATACGCAGGTGCAAGGGAGCGAGTGTGGATCATGCAACCAACCATCTCTTTCAGGGACCTATTTTTTCTCTCAACTACACCATTTTGTTGTGGTGTGTAGGCAACAGTGTGTTGAAGATCAATCCCTTCAAGAGTACAAAATTTCTCAAAGCGATGGTTCACATATTCTCTGCCATTATCAGTGAGGAGAATTTTGACACACTCTCTAGATGGCTTCTCAGCACGAACCTTAAACTCTTGAAATATATCAAAGACTTCTCCTTTGTATCGAAGAAAGTAGACCCATGTGTATTTGGAATAGTCATCAATGAAGATGAGCAAATAACAAGCCTTACTGAAGGATAGTGATGGAAAAAGACCCGCCAAGTCACTATGAACCAATTCAAGGACTTTTGGAGCCCTCCAAGCCTTCACTTTGTAAAAATTCTCCTCAGGATCTTTTCCCAAGGCACAACCTGAACATACACCATCTGAAAATTTGATTTGAGGAAGACTCATGACCATATTATGCTTGTTGAGTTGTCAAAGATAGCAGTAGTTGAGATGGAAAAACCGCTCATGCCATAGTTTGCTCATAACATTTGAATGGGTGAGCAATGGAATGGAATGTGAATCAGGTACAAAATGAGAGAAAGCATACAAGCGAGACTCATGATTGGCCTTACAAACTGCAAGGAGTGCATTATCTTCAAGATTCTAGATGCTGACAAAATCTGGAGTGAATTCAATTTTTTTACCATTCTGTGTGATTTGGTAGATAAAGAGAAGGTTAGCTAACAGATCAGGCATGCAGAGGACATCCTCAAATGTACTATTGCTAGTATCAATTGAACCCTTCCCAATTACTTCCACTAGAGAATCATCCCCAATGAGAATGTGGGGCACAAAACAAGGCTCCAACAAAGAAAACTGTTCTTTAAGAGAAACCATGTGATGTGATGCACCCGAGTCAAGAATCCACTCTTTTGAAGAATTAGTAATAGCAACAAGTGCATGTGCTTTCCCTTTACCTGATTTTGAAGGAGTAGAGGATTGTTGAGCAACAAAAGAAGGCATATTAATGTTGTTCTTTTTAGAAGATTCTTTAACTCATCAATTTGCTTCTTATGACAAGAATGTTCCCCATGACCAAGCTTTTTGCAGTAGCTACAAGTTGGTCACTCCTTTTGAAAATTCCCCTTTGAAGAGGAGGACTTGGAGTAAACTTTTGTTGTTGAAAATGATTGTGCTTAATCTCTTTGTGACTTCTTCTTGAACTACTTTTGTTTGTTGTCAAGTTTCCTTGATTCTTTCTGACACTTTGGTTGACCAACCATCAAAGCTTGTGAATGTGAAGGCTTGAGACGACCCATTGAAAGAAGCTTACCTTGTTCTTGCATTAACATTTCATAAAATGAAGCAAAAGAAGGTGTAGTAAATGTGGATCCCATTGTCAACCTATGAGTATGAAAGCTAGAAACAAAAGCTACAAATTCAGGTCCAAGTTTATTTAGAGTGTTATAGACAAGCTGAATGTCTTTTTTCTCTAAGCCACATGATTTACATTGTGCTCTAAGGTCATTGACCTTTGTTACATAATCTTGGATGTTATCAAAAGACTTCGGATCAAGACCCATTAGTTCGTTATCAATTTGACCACGAACTTCATTAATTGTTCTATAGAAAAATTTTAATTTGTCCCATGCATCATGTAAATCTTTACACGCTTCAATCTGAAACATTATATCAAGAGAAACAAAACTTCTTAGGCAACCAAGAGCTTTTGTATGTTCAAACATCCATAGTAGTTTTTCCTTATCATTTGTGGGTTTCGTTACCTTCTTCTCAACATAAGGTGTATATCCTAGTTGCATTAAGGCATTTAATGCATTTTGATGCCATGTGTTGTAATTGTATGGCGTAAGCAATGGAAACTTAATTTTACCCATAGTGAAGGAAAAACAGAGCACAAAGTATGAGAGATGGTCAAGCACAAAGACAACAAGAGACCCCCCTTCTTTACTCAATCAAAGAACCCCCCAGAGAAAAATGAGTTGGCAATATATATTTAGTGCAGTTACAATTTTTTTGGATTTCAATGCTCTTACAATTCCTCAAGAAATGAGCATGCGTTGAAAGTATACATTTGGTGGAATTTCATACAAAATAAACAACATCAATGTGAAGTACATGAAAAATCATGCACTTTCAAAAAAAAATCAACTTGATCTGACATCGTATGCAAAAGTTATGCAACTTTGAAGTTTGCAAAATGAGAATAGTGAGGAGTCGTCCCTGAGAATCAGCAATTTCTAAAAAATCTATGCACCAAAATCTAAAACTATCTTCACCAATACGTAGAGCACAAAAAATTAGCCCAAATAAAAAAAATTGCACTGAATTTGGAGGTCGGGAGCCCGAGTTATGAGTTGTCAAAGTTGGCCTTGAAAAACCAATGCATCAACGAAGAGGGGTTGTGTAAAAATTCTGCCAAAAATAGCAAACCTACCGCCAAAGTTAGCGGTCTGCCAAATATAGATGTCTTCCAACTAGTTTGGACCTCCACCAAATTTATTAACCCGCCAGATAAAAATAATGAAACGCCAAATTTGATTGTTGCTAAATCTTCCTTCAAATTTAGTGACTTTGAGATATTTATATTTTTTAATAAAAAATATTATATGTGTCAGCACATTTAAAAAGTTGGTTGAAAAAAAAATAGTTTTAATATTTAAATATTAAAACCGTCGGTGGAATTAATTAGGATGGACTTTTTTAAAAAAAAGTTATATGTATTAATATTCTAAATAATATTAAAAAATATTAAAAAAATGTTTAAAAAAAATTAAAAACCTTTAAAAAGGCCCAAAGGCCAATGTTCTCATGTGCAGCACACAAAAGCATGCATTACGAAAGCACTGCAGTAGATTTGTTTAATTTTTTTGCAGGCAATTTTTTTAAAAAAATAAAAAAATAGAAGCCTGAAGGCTGAGATTCCTGCGCAGCACCTATGTGAGCATGAAGCTCGGAGCCCGGGGAAAATGCATAAAATGCATTTATAAACAAATATAATTTGTTTTTACAAAAATTAAAAAGAAGCCCTGCTATCGGGTGGTCGCCTTTTTTTTTGTTTCTTTTAAAGATTTTTCATTTTTATTTTAAAATTTGTTTTGTTTTTTAAATTTTAATTTTGATTTATTTTTATAAAAGAAATAAATATATATTTTAATTGTTTTCAAAAATCAAAATATATATTTGAAGAGATATTTTGTGGAAATTTTTTTAAAACAAAAATATTTGGTTTGTAATTTCTTAAAAATTAAAAATATATTTTATTTAAAAAAAACAAAACAAATAAAATGATTTTATTTTAAACAAAAATAAAATAAAAATATTTTTATTTTTAAAACAAAAATAAATATTTTTGTATTTTAAAAATAAAAAATATTATTTATTATTTAGGACAAAAAATTGCCTTACCCTGGCAACTTTGTCCAAAAATCAACGCTTTGACAACAATTTTATGGTTTTAGGCCTTCTAAGATGATGAAATGCATTTGACCCAAAATGCTTCGAAATTATGGCTTCTTGTTGGATCTAGTAATGAACCTCCTGCTTGAAATTGTTGCAGATCTGGCATCCAATGTCCCTTTCAAGCGAAAGAAAGAGCATATCTGAATGTCTCAGCTGCTCTAGACTCAATGGTGAGCTCAAAATCACTCCAAGAAGCTTCAGTAGACCTATAACTGACAATTCAATATATGAACCCCCTAGAAACTTATATTTTTTTCACACCTTTCTGATTCTCCAAATCATCCGAGGATGCAAGAGAAGAGCATACCCAGTATTTCTCAACACTCTCAGATTTCCTAAAGGAATGCTAACCCACAACTCAAATTTGGCTCTGATACCATGTGAGATTTGCTAACTAACCTACTAGGAATCTAATGACTAAAAGAAAGCAAAACCATAAATATGAGGAGGAATAAATTGTATTCCTCTCAAGAATGCAAAGCTATATTCAGCTTGAGAAGTGAGAATTACAAAGGAAATGCCTTGGTTATATAGGCCAAGGGGAGAGATAGATGCAACCATATTATGACAAGTGCTGGCATCCTATGAGGTGTGACAACTCATGTCATTAAAGGCTCAACCACCTTATCCCTATGTAAAGTTAAGCTAGTGTGAAGAGGACTTTAGTGGAGAACTAGCTAAGAATAAACTAGTTAGATAAAGTACCCCTTTCACACTAACACATTCCAATAAAATCTAAGCCCCATTGGGTGTAAGGACGTACCTCGTGTATAGGTTGCAATGGCATGAGAGTATTTCTCTCTTTGTTGGTTGTTGTCTAGCATATGTGACAAATCCTTACATATCGATAAGCATCTTTGAATAGAGTTGGCCAATAATATCATACCTACAATATCTGATGGGAAGTTGCTTTAGCTAATTTGTTGCTAGTGTTGAACTTGTCATGAAATTTTGTTGACATAATCAACATATTCTTTCTCTAAGCATCTCAAGTAGACACCTTCATAATTTCTTTTGTATAACACCCCATCTTTTATCATATACATTTGGATTTTGATTCTTAATGCCTATTTGTGGGTTGCATTCATGTTATTCAGACACTTGTTTTGTAACAAATACTGGACAATGTCCTTGTACCAGTCATCAGACGTGATATCTTGCTGAGAATACTATTGGCATAACAATTGTTGATCCGCCCTAGCTAGTGTCTTTGATAGCCCTTGGCCTCTCACTAGCTTCGTAGGTTGGATCTCCATGTCATACCCCTGTAGGATTTCCATCCATTTTCCACTTCATTC